>PVIJ01002632.1:0-155371 GCA_004024925.1 Scalopus aquaticus
GGACACACTGCCCTGGGGGGAGCTAAGGAAGGGAACAGACTGTCGCCTTTCCTTTTTGCCCCCACTGCCCATGAGCACCAAGCAGGCAGCAGCCCCTGCTCATCGGTTGTGCGTCCTCTGTCTTCCAACAGCATTTGACACCCACATGTAACAGGTGCTTCCTTGTTCAGAAACCACAGAAATTCAGATGTGGGGAAGGTTGGGTCAGAGGTTCTCCTGATAACCCAAAAAGGCCAGGGATGTGGAAAGGAACTATTTGAGAGAGTCCTTCCAACAAGTCCTCATCAGAAGAGTCACAGACTAGAAGTTCCCAGATAGCAAGGACACAGGAAATATAGGTAATGCTTTCTGGTACATACCAAGAGCTACTTGGTTTCTCATTGAGGGTAAGATCCCCTGGAAGTGAGAATAATAGGAGAAGGCAGCTCCTCTAGAGATTTTCTGTCTTTACCTCTGTGTCTTTTATTCCTTTCTCCCTCAAAACAATGTCCTTTGTTAGTTCCTGTTTCTATTTCTCCATCCTCCTCTCCATTTCCTTTTAGAAAACAATATGCTTTGTTGTTGTTTTCTTTAAAAGCTTCTATTATCCCTCTCCCCATTTTCTCAGGGGTCTTGCTCCCATTCACTCCACCTATTTCTCTGTCCCTTTATGTCTTTCTGTCTGTATATCACAGCTGTGTTCTCTGTTTCTCACCTTTCTCTTCATCCTTCGTCTCTGCCTTTGTCATGCTTTTTCCTTCCAATTACAATATCGAGATTATAATATCAATTGAGGTAGACAATGAAAAACTGTCCAACTTCCTCTGCAAATTCATTTTTAACCCTGCGAAAAAGGCAAACTGGAATGTATTTCCCAGTAAGACAAAAAGCTGTCTTTGCTTTTCCAGCAATCCAGCTTGGGGATGGAGGCGGGGACTGAGGAGGTGGTGAAGGGAAGAACCAGAGACGTTATCCCACCATTGACTGAACAACAACGAATTTTCCATCACAATGACTGATTTACTACCGAAAAAGTGTTTTCTCTGCTACTTCAACACAAAATTTGGCTTTTCAGCCGTAGTGACATTTTTCTTTTTCCCCCTCATTTCATAGGGGCAGAAAAGACAGCGTCCCTGGGTGGGCTCGAACCACCAACCTTTCGGTTAACAGCCGAACGCGCTAACCGATTGCGCCACAGAGACTGTGATAGCCACCACGACCGCAGCAAGCCGAGTCAATGGAAGCGAGCCTGCGTCTGCGCAAGCGTAAGACCAGAAATTGAATCCTGGGGAGAAAGGGAAGGGTCCCAGTCTCCGCAAGGACGGAGAGGTAGGCGCTGACTTCCTCGGGATCTAATTTAGACAAGGGGAAGCCCGGAACGTCCCTTGGGGTGCTCTGAGACCGGGTATACGGGAGCGACCAAAAGAGCAGAAATCCCATCGGGCTTTAAATTTCCCCTTTGCCGTTTAACCCCTGCATCAGAAGGATCCCCGCGACGCCTCCCCCACCTCCCGCAGCGCTGAATGCACGTAATAGGTGCCTCCTAAATACTTGGCACCGTTCTAGGGCAGTGACTATCCAGAGCCTAATATAATGCCTGGCACACAATAGGTGTAAGGATTTCTGTGATGAATAAATGAAACAAGCTAGCAGGAGTAAGGCATCTGACCCATCCAGTGTGGACAAGCAACAACGGGGGCCCTTCCGAGCAGCGGACAGTCCCCTGGTCCCCAGCGCGCGCGCGCACATCCAGCCCGGCTCTCGGAAGTCTACGAACCAGGTCCCGCGGTCCCAGCATGCAGCGCGACGACAGACTCTTCCGCACTCACAGTGACTTTTCACTTTCCTCTTTCCCGGTCTCCGTTTTGGCTTCTCAACCAAACAGCCTGTCCTGGTGACTGACAGGAAAGCACAGCCAGTAGAAAGCCAGAGTGTCCCGGAAGGGTCAGCCTTTCAGCCAATAGAAAGAAAGCAGCGAGAGTGGGTGCGCAGTGGGGTTTCAGAGCCGGTTTGCTGGGATTGCGGCCACTGGTGATCCTAGTATAAACGCAATCATGGTGAGATGGGGACCGGGGCAGGGGCAAGGACTGATAAACGGGAGGGGGTCGGGGAGGCTTAGGAGGCGGAGAGGGCCTGGGGGTCTCCTGAAGGAAGCGGCTTCAGTTTGAAGGGGAGCGGACCGCGGTGAGGATCAAAGGGGGGGGGGTTGCGGCCCCTCTGAAGCCCCACAGCTAATCTGAGAACTGGAGTTCAGGGTGTCCAGGCGCCTCCAGAGTGGAGGACGCCGCGTGCGGGAGCCCGGGATCAGAGGCTGGGCCAGGGGCTATGGCCACGTTTGCCCCTCGCGCTGAGCTCCCCCATTCTGTCTGCCCCAGTCTATTATGTCCTATAATGGAGGGGCCGTCATGGCCATGAAGGGGAAGAACTGTGTGGCCATAGCTGCCGACAGGCGCTTCGGGATCCAGGCCCAGATGGTCACCACGGATTTCCAGAAGATCTTTCCCATGGGCGACCGACTGTACATCGGCCTGGCCGGGCTCGCCACCGACGTCCAGACTGTGTAAGTGTCGGGGTTCCACGCCCACACTCAGGCCAGCCTTGCCTGGGATCTTGAGTGACCTGGTGATCAATCATGTCACCAAACAACGCCAGCGAGTCTGAGACTTTGCCGGACATGCGTATCATCACCGCTGTTAACAGCATTTGGTTTGTGCCAGGTTCTATGGAAAGCATCTTACCCTCGTGGACTCATTTAATTCTTAGTGACATTACTATGCTTTGCCCTATTCTGCAGATGAGGAAGCTGAGGTTCTCAGACTGTCTTGCCCAAGGTCCATCAGGACCCCCAGAGCAGGTCTTTCTGAGGCCAAAGTCTACACTGAGTCCCTAAGGGACTTCAGGCCTAGTGGGAAGAGAGGGCAAGTATATAAGAAGATAACCATGATGAGCTGGTGGATAGTAACTGCTAGATGTGAGAGAAGGGAGACTCAGAGAGAAATGGGTAGCTATTGTGCTGGTCCGTGTGTGAGGGTTAAGGTCCTGACAGAGCATTTCTGAGGGCTGGTGCTCCTCAGCCTATTGGCTACTTGGATATTGTGAGGCCAAAGAGTCATTCATCAGATCAGGATGCCCATCTTTTTTTAGGTTACTAATAATCTGGACTAGTCCCTGGCATCTGGTATTAGGCAGTTCAGAAGTGTTGTTGTTTTAAAATGATTCCTCTTTTGAGTATGTTGACCGAAACATAGGAATTCGGAGGACTGTATCAGGATGATGTGATGATTTTGACACCACTTTTGAGGAGCCAAGCCAAGTAGAAAATCTTGCAAGCAGTTGGGATCTAGAGATTATGTCTCAAGGCCATAGAGACACTGGTGATCTGTTCAATCTATGGGAACAGATTCTAGGGAGACAAAATATATAGAAGGAAAAAAAGAATTGCAGTTCAAGAGCTGAACTGTGTATGTAGCAGTGGGGGAAGGAGAGAAGCCAGAGAAAAAGAATCTGGAAAAGGTTTCAAGAGGAAAGATGTGGTCACAGGTGATATGTCCTCTAGGAAGCTGGTGGCCTAAGGAGCAGTAGTTCATGGTCTTAGATCAAGAGACTAGTTTACTAACGTTGGTGGAAGCTTGTCAGAAAATATTCTCTCATTTGCCTTAAGCGCCTTAAGGTCTCAAGAACATATTAACTTGGAAGTTCTTCTTGAGACCTAACCCAAGCAGCCCTTGTTCCCTGGTTTGGTGGGATCAGAGCTGATAGTTTAGAGTTCCTGGCAGTGTGCGCAACATGGATGGAATTAGAGGGAATCATACTCAGTGAAATAAGCCAGAAAGAAAAAGAAAAATATCGAATGGTTTCACTTATAACAGGACTATAGGGAGGCCGGGTGGGAGAGAGACACTCAGCGGTGGGGGGGGGGGGGGAGGGGAGGATAAGGGCACAAAATGGAAGAGAGGAGAATACAGGGGATCATGGAGATGGATCACGGGTGAATTGGTGGTGGGCTGCCCAAGGGGAATACAAAATGTAAAAGACATAAATAACAATAAAAAAAAAAAGGAAAAAAAAGAGTTCCTGGCAGTGTGAAGGCCCCATCGGCCTTCCTCTCTCTAGTCCCTGCCCTTCTCCTCACACTATTCCCTTTTTTTCAAGAGGCTTTTTTTGCTTGTGGACAGTAATTTCTAACTTTGTCTCAGTTTCCTCAGTGGTAAGCAGCAGCTAAGGTTGTGTCCGAGGCTCTTTGTTCTGGTGTATTGTGATTCATTACTTTGCCTCCAGCATGTAGGACATTAGTCTGTTCCTTCCAGGGACCTATTCTGGGGCTCTGAGATGGCACTGAAGGAGGCGTGGCCTTTTTTCTTAGGTGCTTTCCAGTTTTTAGCACAACTGCTGCTTATTAACGCACATAAGGTTGTGCAGGTGTCTGACCACCTTGTCCTGATCCGTCCATAATCTCACCTGATTATTTATTTTGTCCCCATCTTATGGATAGAAAAATTAAGTATGAGGATGAAGGCTTTGCCCAGGTCAGCTCTCAGTTCACTGCTCTTTGCAGTAAGCTGCCTTGACCTATCTGCAGGCAGGCTCCCGCAAAGAATGTAGAGGAGCTGCGCATTTTATTGTGTATAAATTACTCTCAAAGAATCGGGGAATAATCCACTTCCTGACTCCCCTTTTCTCCCTTCCAAAAAAGTATGACCAAAAAGGTTAGCAGAATGGCATGTTCAGAGTCCTGGACTTGTGGTGAGAAAATCACTGACAGGGAAGGAAGAGGGACTGAGATTGTGCATCTCCCTATATACCTCCTCACTGCAGGGTGGACACTAGCAGTGATTTACTAAGTCACTTTTCTCCCCTGACCACAGTGCTCAGCGCCTCAAGTTCCGGCTAAACCTGTATGAACTGAAGGAAGGCCGACAGATCAAGCCGTACACTCTCATGAGTATGGTGGCCAACCTCCTGTATGAGAAACGGTAAGTGGAGGCAGAGCCAGGGACTCGGGGAATGCAGAGGCCTTTGCTCAGCCAAGCAGACATGTAGCATAGAGGTGCCCAAGAAGGGGCTTCCTCCTCCCATTCTTATTTGTAGGACAGTGTCCTTATTTTGTGGATCTGTTTTCTCTGGGCCTGCCTGACAACCAAATAGGAAAGAAAGGACTACTTAAGAAGGCAGGGAATACAGATAGCAGATGAACTGACTTCTAGGCACCCCAAAGTATGCCCTGTAGTCTCCCAACCATGTGTCACTCTTACTCCAGAGTTAATTCTGTTAGCACTGGAGTCTCTGGATTAGCAGCACAGAACCTGGAAACTGGATATGTTAATTTTTGTCAGATCTCTTTGAGGACTTTATGATGAGAAAAGAAGAGCCCTACTGTAGTGTAAATGTTCGGATAGAATTGAAGGGAGAACCTGGTAGGTACTTTCTCCAAAACTGGGTGATGAGAACATAATTTGAGCCCCCTTCCCTTTTTTAACTTTTTTTTTAAAGATTTATTTAGGTGTAGGCCAGAGGGGGGCGGGGGGTGGAGAATGAGAGGATTCACCAGAGTCAGAATGGGGAGCAGAATAGGCAGATTGACTGAGATACACTGCTGAGGGGCGCAGCAGGCAAGACACAAGAGGTCTGCTGCACCATGTGGCTCAGCTCCCTGGCTGGGGATCGAACTTGTGCTGCAGTGGCTGGCCATAGCTTCATAGTGTTGAGACTTAACCCCTTGCACCACCAGGGAGGCCTTTTATTAACTTTTTATTTTATTTTTTTTTTAAGATTTATTTTTTATTTATACATACAAGCTGGGGTACAGGCCAGAGGCATGGGGCGGCGAGAGGGTTCACCAGAGCCAGAGTGGGGAGCAAAACAGGCAGATCAGAGATACACTGCTGAGGGGAGCAGCGGGCGAGGCAGGAGAGGTCTGCCATACCATGTGGGACTCTCCCCGGCCGGGCGTCGAACTCGCGTCACCACTGCCGACAGCTCCACAGCGCAGCGCTTAATCGCTGTGCCACTGGGGAGGCCCCTATTAACTTTTTATTTTGAAATAATTTTAGGTTTTATAGAAAAATTTGTAAAAATGGGGCCTTCCTAGTGGCATAGGGGTTGAGTCTCAGCGCTATCACTTCTGTGGCCTGAGTTTGATCTCAGGCCAGGGAGCTGACCCACGTGGCACAGCAGACCTCTCTTGTCTCACCTGTTCTGCTCCCCACTCTGTCTTTGGTGAATCCTCTCACTGCTCCCCCACCACACCCCGGCCTACATCCCAGCTCTTGTATGCATAAATAAATAAATCTTTAAAAAACAAAACAAAATCCTTTTTAAAGTAGAAAATGTGTCATGGACCCAGGAGAAAGCTTGCAGGCACCTCAGTTTGTGAAACACCAAAGGGAAAGTCAGATACAGCTTCGGAAGCTACTTGGCTAGAAGTGCATGACTGGAAGTGCAGCTTCTAAACTGTGTTATTGTAGGCAAAGGTGGTGACCCAGGTAATTTTCCTCAATCTGTGGAGAGGAAAATACAAAGACCAAAAAAAAAAAAAACAAAATCAAAATTTTCTTACAAAATCAATACCTAGGGGGGAGCGGTCTATTTCGAGAAGCACCCCATTCCAGCTCCTTCCCCCACGTTTGAACCAAGTTATTTTCTTGAGAATTATCTTTTATTGTGCTATAACTTAAGGTCATTCACCTAGAAATTACTGAGAGCTAAAGAAAAAAGAAAGAACTCACTGAGAATTTATGTAAGACAGGATGACTCCTGTTTCTGTTGCAGAGAGTAGTCATTAGTTTTTAAGTATTTTATGCATAAAGACCCCTAAGAGTGAGTCCAGAAGCTCAGGGCCTGCAGCACATTTCTGACAAGCTGCTGTTCCTGCTCCTAGGCCAGAGAGGGAGCCAGCCCGCCAGCTGTCCTCTGCCTTGCTTGCTAGAAGAGCCAAAACAGAACTCTGGTTTCAGTCTGAGCATCTTTAAACCATGAATTAGTGGACTAGGGCCTCCCTGGTGGCGCAGCAGGTTAAGCGCATCACTATGAAGCTGTCGAGAGCCAGTGCAGCACGAGTTCAATACCTGACCAGGGAGATTCCCACATGGTGCAGCAGACCTCCTGTCTCGCCCACTGCTCCCCTCAGCAGTGTACTTCAGTCGATCTGCCTGTTCTGCTCCCCACTCTGTCTCTGGTGAATCCTCTCACCACCACCCCCACACCTCTGGCCTACAACCCAGCTTGTATGCAAAAATAAATAAATTTTTTAAAAAAATAAGTAAATTAATAAGTGGGTTAATTAGATCACTTAAGTAGTCATAGTGTTTGTTTGTTTCTAATTTTTCCTATAAAAGGCCTGAAGTCTTTTGAAAAGAGTAGAGGATAGATGCACAGAGAGGACTGATTAATGGTGATAGGATGTGGATTAGGATAGGGAAGAAAGCAAAATTCCCTAAGGAAGGAGGAATGGCTTCAGGGGGATAAAGGATATGAGGGTAAGTGTGAGAGAGAAGAAAAAAGTCTTAGAGCGACGGCAGATGCCAAGAGAGTGGAATAGAGTTCATAGAAGATTAACAGGGAACATCTTCCCAAACAATCCTCCATTTCCCTCCCTGGGTCTGGGCCAACGCCTGGTCTGAATAGGCATTTTTGAGTTCTGGTTTTTCTCTGCTCCTGGCCCCCATAGGTTCGGCCCCTACTACACTGAGCCAGTCATTGCTGGGCTGGACCCGAAGACCTTTCAGCCCTTCATTTGCTCTCTAGACCTCATTGGCTGCCCCATGGTGACTGATGACTTTGTGGTCAGTGGCACCTGCGCTGAACAAATGTATGGGATGTGTGAGTCTCTCTGGGAACCCAACATGGTGAGTTGGCGGCCTAGAGGGGGCCTGGGCTCTGAGGTTCCCACTCTTTGGCCATCGGGGGCAAACATGCTTATGTGGCAGGTGATGGCAGGATATGCACATAGGAGAGAAGGCCACAGCTGCTAGCCCGGCTGGGTATCCAGCGCCTTGGTGCAGGCTGACTGGCCCCGAGGAGTGTGCCTTCTCTTGGAGACCCAGTCAGATACTTGCAACAGCCACAAATAATGCCTCACATTGGGCTTGCTGGGTTCTCACACCATGCACTGAACAAACGTTCACACGGTGTTGGGTTAGCGGCAAGGCAGCAGAATGGGCGCCAGCCAGGCTGTCTGGTTGGAAGCTCACATCCGCCTAGCACTGAGAGCCAGTGCGAGCCAATCTAAAACATGGGGAGTGCCTGTTTATGTTCTTGAGTAAGTCGCTTTACCTCCCTACCTCCATTTCCTCAGCTATAAAGTGGGGGTATTAGAAATACCTTTATGAGTGGTGTTGAGAGAGGCCGGCATGTACGGTGGCTGGACAGCACTCCCTGTGGCTGAAGTGGTTGGGGCAGCAGGCGGGTGAGGTGATGATGGAGAGTAAGACTTCAGAAGGCCTTGGAGGCCATGCCCAGGAGTTGGAATTTTCCTTCTTTGATGGTGTCAAAGACAATAAGGAGCCCGAGGAACTAGAACATCCAGGTAGATGTGACAGACTTGTAATCGCCTGCAAAGAGGTACTGACTTTTAAGCAGGTGGGAGGGTGGGGGAGCCAGAGTCCAGAGGACCTGGCCACTTAGTGCTATTGAGGACTTCTAGCTAATTAGCCAACCAAGATAAAGGATGTAGAAGGAACTGGTTTGGGGAAAATAGGTCTGTTATTGAACAGACTGAATTTTGAGGTACCTGTTGGGACACCTGGGGGTGATAGCTGATAAAGCATGCAGGTGCCAGACAGGGATTCTTCCCATTTTACAGATGAGGAACTGAGACTTAGTAAAGGGACATGTGACTTGCCCAAGGTGACACTGCTGGATAATGGAAGTTCAAGTTTGAAGTCATTTCCCTTACAGACCCCTATTTCCTTGTGAGTTGAATGGACTTACTATATCCAGGGAGCCATCCCTTGCTTCAGGCATGGAGGCGCCAGCACTGGAGACCCTGAATCTAGAAAAAAGTTTGGAGTGAGACCAAGTGAGGGTCCGAAGGCTGGGGTTCGAAAGACTTCTCTGTTGGCAGGATCCAGAACACCTGTTTGAAACCATCTCGCAAGCCATGCTGAATGCCGTGGACCGGGACGCAGTGTCCGGCATGGGGGTCATCGTCCACGTCATGTGAGTATAGCCGAGAGCAGTCTAGGCACTGCAGACACCTGCCTTCCTCCCGACAAGGACCCCATCTTCCCAACCCCTGGTCAAGTGCTGGGTAAGAAAGGTGCTTGTGGCAGGCCCATTCTCCCCGAGGGATGGCCGCAGAGAGCTTACCCAGATTCCCCTGGTCGGTCAGGTCAGGCTCCCAGACCCTGAGTCTTCTCCCCGTTGGGGAGAGAGGAGACATTTTTTCCTTCCTTAAGTGTTCCCAAGGGCTCAGGGATACGTGGGGAGGAGCCACAGCACAGCTACTGCAGAATTTACCACCCCAAGGTTCTTTTATGTGAAGCTTACACCAACTTCCTAAGTTAATTTTATGTGGGGGATGGGGAGCTCCTGTTATTCTTTGGAGGACTTCATGCTTCAGCCCTGAGTAACCCACTCCTGGTTCTGTCTATAGAAAGCCTTCATCAGCATCTCCCTGTTTCTCCACTCTCCCCTTCCTCGCGGGGGTGGGGGGTTGCTGAGGAAACAAGTGAACAGTGACGCACCTGAGCAGTTAGTCCTAGACTTGGCGAAACAGCTGCTTGTCCTGCAGTCTGGATGGGTGTAGACGTTTCCCGACTTTCTCCCTCTACAGTGAGAAGGACAAAATCACCACCAGGACACTGAAGGCAAGAATGGACTAACCCTGTGTTCCCTGAAACCACTATTTTGTTTTCCTTGTTTTTTATTTTTAAATAAAAAGTTTTTCTTTCATTCCTGTTTGTCTTTTACCACACATCTGTATCCTCAGCTGGGCAGTTACAAATAGCCACTTAGGGTGAAGCTCAGCCCCGGGGTTTCCTTCTTGACCCGCAGCTACTGGGCAGGACTGCCGCGGAGATGGGCGCTGTCATTTGCTGAGGGCCCACTCTGAATGAGGCCCTGCCCAGAGTGTTTTACACATTCTAGAATTTCATCATCAGGACCTAAGGTAATTGACATTATCCTTGTTTAAGGGTAGCTGGATAACTTCGTCAGGGCCATTTAAATAGTAATAGAGCAAAGATGTAAACCGTCTCAGAGCCTAGAATCCTTTTCATTCAGCTCCACGGAAAACGCTTAAATTTTCTTTCATTGTTTCAGGAAGAAATTTGGACAACTACCCACATGAAATCACCCCCTAGAGCAACAGGTTAACCTTGGCTGCAAGTTGGCGCCACCTGGGGAGCATCTAGGACAGCTCCTTTGATCCCACCCCCCAAGACGACTTTATCCACTTTTTAAAAAGGAACCTGGGGACCATCTTTCCTAAGTTCCCCAAGTGATTCCAGCTTGCAGCCCATAGCAGATGTGCTGATAAGCATGTGGGAAGTTCCTGCAGCCTAGTGGTTCCCAAACTGGAAGCTCCACCAGAATGGCCTGGTGAACTCATTACAGTAGTTCCCAATTCTGGCCTGTGGAGGGGTCTGAGAACTTACATTTCTGATTCCCAGGTGCTGTAGATACTGCTGGTCCAGGACCACCCTTTGAGAGCCACTGTATGTTCAGCACAGTTTACACGGAGAATGTGAGGTGCAGAGAGCTTGACCTCAGCGTCACCTACACAGCTCGTCAGGGAGGGCTGAGGCGTGTGGCTCCCGGCCAGTGCTGGCTCCGCAAGTCAGAGGAGGGAGGGAGGCGGCGGCCGGCCATCCTTCAGTGTGCCCTGCACTAACCACTCTTACCTGGATCTGAAAGCGGGCGGCAGTCACTGACTATCCTTTCTCCAGACTCAAGCACAGATGGACTGAGCCCAACTGGCCTCTGAAACCTGGATCAAACATTTTAATTCTGGTGGGGGCGAAGGCCCATTTCCAAAGGACTCAAACATGACAGTCATATACACAAAGCTTTTTCAGTTTTATTTTTTTCCCTCGGGTTTGGGAGTCATCTTAACATGCATGCATTTTAAAACAGTAACAGGATCTCGAACTGTTCCGAGCAGACATTAGACAAGCACAGGGGTGAAAATTCCTATTTAAAAAATGGAAATTGTGGTGGGAACTCGAGAAATCACACATAACGGTGGGGTGATTGTGTATCCTGTTCCCCCAGAAGTTTAAACTTCTTTCACATTGTCTGATCACCACAGTCTGGCCTTACACACTCAGCGGGCTGGGCAGCACCAGCCTCTCCCGTGCTGCTGTATCCGACTCCTCCGGAATGGCTGAGCAAGGGGAAGGGGCTCTTCTCAAGTTTCCTCTTCAGCCTCCGAAGGACCTCAGCGCAGCCCGCTGCGGAAAGCCGTCTCCTCTTCCCTTTGGAGGTGCTCTAAGTGGCACATCTCAGAGGAAAGCCGGGGCCACACCACTACCCCCTGCAGATGGCTGGTAGATTTGGGGGCAGCTTGAATGCATTTTCCCTTTGATTGTTGTGCTCAGGCTGGACCCCTCCCCCTATTTCTGCCAAAGAGGTGAGGTCCTTACACTTGGGGAAGCCACAGGCCTACGGCCAGAGCTCTAAGGGTGGTTTGAACATGCTGTCCCTTCCGACCCCCAACACTTGAGTAGCTCAAATGCAGGGGGTGCTAAAGTTTTTTTCTCTCTCCCAACATGAATTAGTGAAAAACAACTGGGGGTGAGATTGGCTACTAAGAAAAGTCCTGGATCTTTGGTCCACCTCCCCAGGGCACGCCCTGGCAGACTGAAAAGGGGCAAGTCATGAGGGCAGGAGTCTCGTCCCGTGCCCTTAGCACTATCAGGGGACCTGAACAGGCAAGAGAAAAAAGTGAAGGAGGCAGAGGAGGGGGAAGAGCTGCCTGTGGTGGGAACTTAGCGCCACTGAGAACAGCCACAGAGGCGACTCGTGGCACCTGCCACAGGCCAGTAACCCCTGAGCTAGATAAGGAGATGGAGCACTGAGCTCCTGGAACTGCTGGCTTCCCAGTCTGCCCATAAGCCCCAAACCGCAGGGCACAGGGAAGGAGCTGGATTGGGAGACAAAGACTCAGTGGTTCAGGAACAGGAACAGGGCCGGAGGCCTTCATCTAGTGGTCTAGGCAGTTTTCAAAGAATGCCTCACTCTGGCTGGGGGACTAGTTTCTCAATCATACTTCCAGAAGGAGGGTGGGAGGATAGAAATTGACTGGTGAAGTGGCAGAGGGAGGAAATGGGGAGGAATCCTGCCCTCACCCCACCCAAGCCTCACCCCATCAGCCAGGTCCTATTATACCCTTGTTTTGGGGAGACCCAAAATTACTCTGAGATGCCCTAAGACTGTTTAGCTTTTGTTCTGGGCTCCAAAGAGTGAGGTTGAGAGTAGTCACTTCCCCTGGGACGTCTTCCATTGCACAGAGGGAATGGTGGCACGGGGGGTGCAGACAAACACCTGGTATCAGTTTACTTTCTCTACATTCAGACTGCAAACCAAATGTAATATCTTCATCATTACAAAAAGAGAAAGAAAACTTGTATAAACCAAGATAAATAGCTTTTAAACATTTGAATACCTAAGGAGTTAGGGGCCAAACCCAAGGTTTTGAAGATAGCACAGAGAATGAATGACCTTTTTAAAGAAATCTAAAATCCACCAAACCACAGCTCAAATGTCCGACCCAATCAACAATACTGTCAGAAAAACAGAGCATTTGAAAGAGAATGCTTACCTCTCAAAATGTAAACAATATACAAAAAAAAAAGACCCACAAAAACACAAAAATTCAATGTTAAAGAAGTTAGATACCTGGTAGCTCGTCTTTAACCATGTGATTGTTACACTTTTCCACTATGGCGACACGATCTGCAGGCCAAATGCAGGAAGTGGTGGGAGCCCACAGCTGCGAGGCTGCCAAAAGACAGCCTTCCCAGCTTTGGGGGTGCTGGGCCTGACTAGGAGCAGATCCAATTTTCATTCTTGATTAGGAGGTGGGGAAGTCAAGTCCAGATATTATTCCTACGTAATCCCTTCCAAAATCAAATCTTTCTCCCTGAGCCACCTGGTTCCAGTTCTTCCCCAAGTGACTTGGTGGCCTTCCTGTTGATGTTCACAGCTACTTAAGGCCCCTGCCTGAGGCCACAGCAGTTGCTTGACCCCCTTCTGCCTCTTCCAGAAGGGTTCCGGCATTGCTGTCTCCATTCCTCCCTGACCTAAACGTTGCAGATAGGACAGAGAGACAGAGCTGGCTCCTGCTCCAGAAGCTGTGCTTGGCCAGATGAGGGAGCCATAGGAAACCAATCCATTCATTCAATATGGTTCCGCTTTCTTCGCTTCATGAGGGTTATCTACAAGTTTTACCCCCAGGTCCTGGCAAGGGGGTGAGAAAATGCAGGAATGTACCTCCCCCAAAGCAGAGCAACAGGGTCATTTTTGCTCCTACTCAGACCGGACTGTTCCGATGACATCACAGAATGACACACAGTTCACCTCTGAGGCCTGGAGCGCAGGCTCAGAAGCTGGGCGGAGATTCTGAAGGAGCTGCAGGATGCCACTCCTCCCAAGGGAGACCGTGGGTGGCAGATCTGCTAAAGGTCTCAAGGAAAAACAGCCGCGAGGCCGGGACCAGGTGGAAGCCCATGTCAAGCCTCCAAGCTGGATTTCTTGGGTCACATCCACAAGTGACCCACAGGTCACCTCAGGCTTGGGCGCCATACTCCAAGGTGGGGGGCACCATTCCCTGTGGCCGTAACTGTCCGGGAGGCAAACCACAGGTGTGGGGAGTCAGATCATCTACAGGGTGGCCCTGGGGCTTGAGGAGGAATCTCAGTAAGGAGTACCCCAAGCACTTGGAGCTCTGCCCCCAACTAAAAGCTCATCAATAAGTGAGGGTGCCTGAAGGAAGGAAGTGGATTGAGGCACAAGACCTCATTTGACACTTATCAGCTCTGGGGCTTTCCCAAGGGGAAAAAACCATTTAAACACAAGGGTCCTGTTATATCCAAAGGTGCTCTCTCCTTCCTCTTGACCCAGTGGGAGGTGGGCTTTAGAGAGAGGACCTCTGAACTCCAGGGGCTGAGAGACCCCAGGGGCCTGGGTGATGATCACAGGGTTCTCTGAGAATCAGCCGTCCGAGAGCCCAGCAGCTCCCCCAGCCCCTCACTATTCCATGAGGATGAACTCACACCCCTCTGAGATCTTTGATTCTGATCCAAGATGCCTGATGGTGGTCTGGAGTGTTCTCTTGGGAGAAAAGCATTTAGATAGAGGAGTCAATCATGTAACATTTTCCTTGGATCCGAGGCAGAAAGGTGGAGGAAGCTGCACACAAAACTCCATAAAATCAAAAAGTCAATCCAGACAAGATCAAATGCAGCCAGGCCGAGGCGTGTGACTGCTTCCCCTCCGGTGCCAGGGTGCTCTGCTCTGAGAGGGCCCTTGCTGGCTCTGTGGGGCGCCTCTTTAACTGGAGGGAAGCGACAGCAGGGCGGGGGTGGGGAGGGCGAATAGGGTGATGACACACATTGTTACAAACAGCAAACCTGGAGCCATCAAATTTCAGAAATAAAACCCAAATAAGCCCATAAAGTCATCTCTGGCCCCAAGGTATCTTAAAAGGTTGCAAGGTAACAAATAGGAAACCCTTTTTAACCTGGGTCAGTTGGGTAAAATAAAAGAAGTCGAGGGCAGCAGGTGAGGCCACATCCTGAGAGCAGGTGCGCCAGCCCTCCTCCCCAGCGCCTCTCGCCACAGGCTGCAGCGTCGCTAAAGCCCTCCCCTAACCCACTCTGCTCCCACCCTCCCATCTAGCCCCAGTACACCCTCTGCCTCTTTCCATCCCTGACCCCAAATCCAGCTCTCTGGCTCTGGCTGAAGGCAGCAGGTAACTACGTCAGGATGTTGGACATGAACTCGTTGAAGCGTTTGGAGTACTGCTCAGGGTTCACAGTCGAGATCTCGGCCCCGGCCTGAAAGACACAGAGGCCGACTCAGGTTGAGCTCCTTGGCCCTCCTCGGTGGCCGCCTGAGAGGGGCCTGGGGATTCAGGAGCCTCTGGCTCATCCCTGGAGCTGAACACTAGCCCCCAAGGCTACCTTGAGGTGGGTTCCCACGACTCAGAATTGCCCTGAGCCCACTCCTCGATTCACAGCCCTGTGTTACATACACCCACTGAAGCAGGGGCAAAGCAGTGAGAGGCAGGGGAGAGGCTCTGGGTCTTGGTGGGGGCCCCTGTTTGGAGAACAGCTGCTTGAAGTTCATCAGGAAATGGGCCTCTGGGGAGCATCGTGGGCATGTAAACAAAGCTATTACCGGAGGTCAACAAGATGCACCACAAGCCCAGCGGCCCTGGGGAGAGGCGCCAGGCTGGGGCCCTGAGGGCCAGAAGACTAGGGGGAAAAACAAGCTGGGCTATTACCGGGCCACAGGGAGGGGCTGGGCTGGAGGTGGCAAACAAAGCAAGGTTCTCTGTTCTGGGGGTGGGGACCAGGACTACTACGAGGGGTCTGGGAGCTCCTCACCCCATGTTTCACTGTCTTGGCAGCATGTGCGGCTTTCTTCTTAGCATCGTATGGCGTGAGGATGTCAATGATGGCCATGAAGTAGACCTCCTTCTTGGGGGCACCTGAAGGAGAAGGGAAGCAGGAAGGGAGGAAGAGGGGGCAGGGAGAAGAGCAGAAAGCAGCTGGGCCCAGATCTGCCTAGCACTTTGGATCTGGGAAAATGGGTCCTTCTAGATGCTTTGCTTATTTGCTCTTCAGTCACTGACATGACAAGTGTTTATAAGGGTTGGCCCTGCCATGAACCAGAGCAGAAGCACGCCTCAGACATCTACGGACAAGGAGAGAAGTGAAGGATCCCTGACAGAGGGTGCCAGAGCCCCTGAAGACAGTTACTAGTCGTGACCTAATACGGGAATCTGGAGGCAGAGAGTGGCCAAAGTTAGCAATGAATGATGGGGAGATCCACCTACCCACAGGAGTGGCAAACCCCAGCCTGAAGGGGGCAGAGTCGGGGCTAGGGCTGGGCAGGGAGGCACAGGCTCCTACTTACTTTCATGGCTTTTCATGGCATAGACATCAACAGAGGGATCGAATTCCCCAGGACCAAAGAAGCGGGGAAAGCTGAGGAGGTTGCCGGGGCTATCTGGGGGTGTGCCATAGGAGCAGAGCGGGTTGCCCCCCACGCCATCGTTCTCACACTCCTCCTCCTCCGCCCGCTCCTCCACCTCCATCTCCTCCTGCTCAGCTCGGTCCACATCATGGATGCCGACCAGCAGGCTGTAATCCATGATCTTCAGTTGGGCCAGGAACTAGGGAGGAGGGGGAAGGAGAAATGGAAGGAAGAGGTTACACGGGACATCCCAGTCGCATCTGCAAAGAGGAGAAAAGGTGAAACTTTCAACTCAATCCTGATTCTGAGAGACAACAGAGAATAAGACATCAGGGTATCTGCCCTCAGTGAGCTCTGAGTCTAATGGGGACGACGGTCATTCCCCAGGGGCAAGGAGCTTGCAAGTTCAAAGCAGGCGGGCAGAGGGCCTCCCTGAGAGGAGTCGAGCCTGAGCCGGATGGGTGAAGAGGAGACAGGCAGGCGGAGGCTGCGAGGCTGCATGGCGAAGGCAGAGTAGCACTGCAGGAAGAGAAACAGCCCGCACAGCCGGGGATCAAGGGAGGCCATGGCAAGTTTGAGGAAAGAAAGAATGCAAAGGAGCACCGCGGGAGAGGCTAGAGAGAGGGATGTGACACAGCGGTGTCTTTCAAAGCACAAATCTCAGCCCATTATGAGTCCTAGATCCAAGTTAGTGGGCAGGGATTAGCACTGTTAAGAATTATCAATACCACAAAATAAACTAGAAAATATCAGACTACATAAGACGAAGTGAGGGTAGACAATCGGTTGAAGGCCTGAATGGGACAGAAAGGCTGACCCTTCAGCCAGTAAAAGGGAAGTGCTCCTGCCTGGTCGCCTCTGAGACATCAGTTCTTTCCCTGCCTTCTAATGTTGAAAGCAACATCATCCCTCTGGGGTCTCCAGCTTGCTAGCTGCAGGTCATGTGTCTTTTCAGCCTCTACAATCATGTGAGTCAATTCCTCATACTAGGCAACCATCTATCTACCCACCCTCACACCATACGATGCTAACCGTCTACCTCTCCACATCCTATTGGTCTGTACTGGCTTTGTCTAGAGGATCTTAATATCCAAGCATCCATCAAAGACTGCATGGGCTGGGCCTCCCCGGTGGGCAGCGGTTAAGAGCTGCGCTGTGGAGCTGTGAGCAGCAGCGATGCCAGTTCGACGCCAGGCCGGGGAGCTTCCCACATGGCGCGGCAGACCTCTCCTGCCTCGCCCGCTGCTCCCCTCAGCAGTGTATTTCAGTCGATCTGCCTGTTCTGCTCCCCACTCTGTCTCAGGTGAACCCTCTTGCCACCCCATGCCTCAGGCCTGTACCCCAGCTTGTATGCATAAATAAATAAATCTTTTTAAAAAAAATTGCATGGGTAAACAAACAAGGGGTTTATGTATGTACCCACCCCCCACAGACACTGAATTCTATTCAGTGTTAAAAAGGAAATTCTAATATGCTACAACATGGATGGATCTTGAAGACATTATCCTAAGTGAAATAAGCTAGTCAGAACTGCAATTACTATGACTCTGCTTATTTGAGGTTCCTGGTCAATTTCATAGAGACAAAAAGTAGAATAGTGATTGCCAGGGGCTGAGGGGGAAGGGGGTGGGGAATTAGGGCTTACTGCGTACAGAGTTTCAGTTGTAGAAGATGAAAAATCCAGGGGGATGAGAAGGGTGGTGGTGATTACATCACAATGTGAACATACTTAATGTCACAGAACTGTACACTTGAAAATGCTTAAGATGGTAAATTTTCTGTTATATATACTGCACCGCAGTAAAAATAATCTTTTTTTAAGGTTTGTAGGATTTGGCTTTAATAAGCAGACTCCCAATTTATTAAAATAGCAGTAGACAGCAAGTTATCAGGCAGTCTGGGTAATACATGCACCACTTAGCATCTGTCCTCCACGGAGAAATCTCTCCACAGGATGTCCCATTCCAACCAGAAGGCTGCTGAGTATGGGGAGAACTGGAGCCAGGGAGAGGCTGGCTGGTGGATCTTAATAGCTGGCTTCCTGGCATGCTGATGGCAGGCTGCCCCTCCACCATGGGGACACCAGCAGAAGTGAAGCTTGAAGGGTAAGCTCAAGAAGGTGTTGCAATGGCTTAGTGAGGAGATGGGAGAAAAGCGTTCCAACTGAGTCCAGAGGTCCTATCGGCACAAACTGGGCCCCTCCCCAAATGGCATGCTCACTTGCATGCTCAAATCACGCTTCGTTTGCCTGCACCCCTGGAAAGCAGTGAATTCAATTTTTCTTAAGGTTAAAGAGGCTCCTGCTCCGAGGACAAGGGGGAGCCCTGCTCAACCAAGGTGAAAATGAGGGTTAGTAAGTACCTCTACGTCCCGTTTCAGTTTTTCCAGGAAGTTCTTTTTACTCTCCTCGCCCACACGCAGCTTCTGCCCTTCGTTGAGGAAGTCATTATCTTTGAATGTTGGCAAGTCCTTGGCCTGGGAGAACAATGGAGAGTCAGGCTGGGGAGGCCTGATTCATTCACCCTGGGGAGTACTCTGCTGGGGGCAACGGTATAGAAAAGGGAAGGGTTCTTAGCACATAGATGGTGAACAGGCCAAGCAACAGCTCAGTGCAGGAGGCGACATCCCAGGCTCCCGCCAGGTAGGAATGGATGGCAAATGGGGTGCAGACATCAACTAATGAGAACTGACTGACGCATGACCTCCTGCCAACCCTGGACTACCTCAAACTTGGGCAGCCACTCACTAATTCAGGCTGGGCTCTGAGATGGAAACTGCCAGTCCTCTAGGACTGCAAAGAACCCAGCAAGGACAGAGGTTAAAGGAGACCAAGGCCGAAGCTAAGGATGAGGACAGGCAGGTTGAGCTCACAGTGTATTCCGTCTTAAAATTCTTATTGGGAACTGGGCTCAGGGCCGCAGTGGCAGGAGGGACAGAATGGCTGACAGAAGGAGCTTCCAATCCAACTGACCCAGTTACACATGACCAGCACAAGTCCAGCACAGAGCCTCCCTGGTGGCGCAAGGGGTTAAGTCTCAGCACTATGAAGCTATTGGCAGCCACTGCAGCATGAGTTCGATCCATGGCCAGGGAGCTTCCCACATGGTGCAGCAGACCTCTCCTGTCTCGTCCACTGCTCCCCTCAGCAGTGTATTTCAGTTAATCTGTCTATTCTGCTCCCCATTCTCTCTGGTGAATTCCTCTCGCCACCTCCGCCCCCACACACACCTTTGGCCTACAACCCAGCTCTTGTGTGCATAAATAAATAAATCTTTAAAAAAAAACAAGTCCCAGCATACCTTCTCCTTGTCACTTGCTTCTCTGGCAACAGTAGAACCCTGAAAGGATAACAGCTATCAGAAGTCCTGCTGAAGTAAATTTGTTGAGTGAAAAAATCCGCACCAGTCTTTGGGGAGAGCCAGGAGGGGAGCCGGAGAGGCTGGTTAGAATCTGAGAGGGGCCAGGAGGCAGCCATTGTCATAGACAATTTACAGAGCTCTGCGCATGTGCAGACAGGTTAGGTGACAGGAAACAGGATCACACCAAAGACTCAGTCCCTGCCCTCAGGGAACTTTCCTTCTAACAGGGGAGACAGACATGACGCAGTAGTTACATGGTTAATTCAGTCACTCATTACAAAGGCACTGAGCGGTACAGGGAGGAGACAGGACACTCAAAGCAGGCTGCGCAGGGACGGGGCCTGGCCTGCATGGAGGCAGCGGCCAAGGCTTCCTGGGAGAACTGACACTTGAGCTGGCTCAGAAGGGTAAGCAGGAAGTAATCAGGTGGGGGAAGGTGGAGGTAGACAAAAGGGGCAGGGCTGGCAGGGAGAGGATTCCAGAAGCCTATGTGAGATCCTGGGCAGGAGGTGTGCACAGGCACTTAGGGATGGAAAGGAAACGCTGTGACAGAGACAGGCATGAGGTGACAGAAGTCAGGAAGCCAGGTTCAAAAACGACGGAGTCCCATGGCTCCCAGGCACAAATGTGTGAAGAGATGCACTTGGACAGTCAACCCGCCAGGCCTGGACAAGCGCCAGAAGGTGTGCGCCAGCACAGCCTGACCTGCACCGCTGCCCTCGTAAGCACACCCACTGACAGGAGCTGAAGAGCGTCGACTGTTACATAAATATGGCACATGTAGAGCTAAATAACCTCTTGTTACTGTCACCTGGACTTCGACCAGCCTGTGGTCCATAGGAATGAGGCATATCAGCCCCGGTCGCCTATTAGTGCCAAAACACATGCACTGGCCCTCCCGCCACATGACAGCTGGCGACAAGGCCCACCCCAGCCTCAGGGAAGAGGGAGCCACAGAGCTGGGCAACACGGAGCCTTTACCTTGAGGTCATACTTGCGGTGCACAGTGAGCCGATGGCTGAACACATTCCTGGTGACCACCATGTAGGTCTCCACGCCATCCACAGTCAGGCGGTACATGCCCAGGAACTGTGGCAAAAGGGTGTTGCCATGACACTCCACTATGAACTAGGAAGAAAGGGAAGGAAGGCGAAGGAATTTACGAAGGTGCCAGGGTGGACAGGGCATTCTCCAGGCTAAAACACTCCCCAGGACTCTAACTTTCAGACTAGTGGTCTTCCAATTGTGTGCTGTGAAGTCATGGGGGTTCCTCAGGCAAAGTCGCCCCCAACTGGCATGGCAGAGTGAGAGGCTGAGCAGGCATGGCAGAGCCCCTTTGCTTTCCTATTACTGGGATTTCACTGCAGGAAAATCTCGGCCTTGCATCTCCTCTGCCGGCTTGCAATGGGAAAGCCCAGGGACAGAGGGGGCTGCAGAGTCAGTGCTGTGACCCAGGTGTTTGGGGAACAATGGCTCCTCTCTGAAAGCTCTTACCCATGCCCTGCCCCAGGCCTTGTGCTCACTCCCAAAGACCAGAAATCCCTCTTACCACTTCTCAGGTGCCACAGTGAGAAGCCGGCTTCCCTAGAGCCCCACACACGTCTAGGACAGCACACAGATGGTGCCCCTGCTCACCCCGCTTTTCTCATGGACAGATTTCAGAGAAGCAGAGAAAGAAACGGGAGGAGAAGCAACCCTGCCGCCTGCCCAGGCCTCTTTTAGAAGAAACAAAGCAGGCGCCAGAGTGTGAAGACTTCCCAACTCTGACAAGAAACAGCTGTTCGGCTGGGTCTGAGTCAGTCGCTTGCTTGCATTCCTCCTCCTCCCAGCGGGCTTTCACCTCACAAACTGAGAGCAGGGGAGGGCCAGGTGCGGCGCCCCCAAGGGTCTGCCACCACCGGAGAGGACCAAGCCTCCCCAGAAGCTCCACTGCAGCTCTCTTCTCCCGCCTCCAGCCCCTCCTCCAGTGTCCAGGCTGGGGACTCACCGTACCTGGTGGTATTTCTTTAAGATGTTGTGCATCTCAGCCACATCCTCGCTCGACACAGTCTTGATGACAAAGCGCCGATCGTAGGTGGTGAGGAAGCGCGTGCCGCACCGGCCCTGGCTGTCACTGTTGATTGGGGCGCTGCGTGTCACTGAGTTCTGACGGACCAAGACAAGAGTAGGCTGGTCTTAGGGCAGAACAGGACTCTGATTCTGAGTCTTCTCGTATGGGCCAGACTGCTGCTCTAAAGCAACAACACTGAGACACAGGGCACCTTGTTCCCCGCCCCCGTTCTTGTGGGAAGTTCACAGCCCCCTAGAAGTCTTCCTAAATGTTCTTCCCCACCACCTGGCTCCTGATCCCCAACTGCGATGGGAAGACGACTGGGAAATGTTTCCTTTCACTCTAACCCCTGAGCTCCCTGCCAGCCTTGACTCTGCCTCACACATCAGCGGTCCAGCTTCTGATCCTGATGCTCACTTGGGCCTCGCAGAGGCCGTCTCACTTCTCTAGCCCTGAGCTTCCTCACCCGGAACACCAGGATGTGGACGAAGCTGATTCTCCTAGCCTCTTGGGGTGACAACTTAGGAAATATTCCAGAAGTCAAGCATAAGGAAACAATGGCCGTGGTAGTCTCTTTTCCCTGGAAAACCTTTCCAAGAGCAGGGAGGTGACTCTCATCCTGCTGCCTTGCCCCTCTCCCTCACTCAAACTCCTGTACCTCTGTACAGGACAAGGTGGTTCTGGGGAGCTTTCCTGGTTCTGTCTCTACTCCACATCAAGGCTCATCCCCTCTAGGATCAGAGAGCACTAGAAGTCTCAGCGGCCCTGGCGGAGAAGGTATGTCAGCCAAAGGGATGTATTCACCAAGCACAGGTGAATTCACCAAGCAGGCAACCTCTGGGGGACAAGGCAGAAGAGAACCCAAATGTCCCTGGTCCCAAGAAAGTACACGTGGGCGTCCCTCACAGAAAAGCCTCATCTCTGAGCCCTTTCCTCAGGCCCTACCCTCGGATCCTACTGCTCCCTTCACCTACTTGTCCCTTGTGCCTCCTCGGGAGACCCTGGTAGAGAAAGGTGCACTGCCTGCAAGGCAGAAAATGAAAGTCTGAAGCGGTAAAGGGCTCTTTAAATTAAAAGAACACCCCTCAAAATCGGTGTCCCCAGTCCATGAACAGGCTACATGACTGAGTGCCTCACTCTCCCAGGAAGACCTACAGGCCACGAGCCCAGGTGGGAGAAGGGTCCTGTCACTGCCTCACTCCCAGGTGCACTTTCGGACTCTCCGGCGCTGGCAGCCCACAGTACAGTCCTCTCTTTTAGCACCATCCTCCCTGTCCCCATTTCAGTTTGGGCAGTCGTTTGCCCACAAGGCTATGAGAGAAAAAAGTACAGACACTGAGAGAATGTGGCTGGATGGTTAAGAGGAAGCAAAGGCGCCACAGTGAGGAAAGAGGTCCCAGCAACCTCAGGTCGCAATAATGGCAGGAAGTTTTCAGAAAACCTCAAGTTCCAACCAGGTCATGACTGAGTTGAGGACTCCGACCTAACAGAAGAAGCAGGAGGGACCCCCCCAGTACCTCTCAGAGGTGGACACCCCTGGGAGTTCCAGTCCGGGCAGCTCCTCCTCTCAAATCCCCTCCCCCTGCTCCTCAGGACACGTATCTTTGCACGTGCTCCGGGGGCGGGGGGTGGGGGGTGGGGAAGGGGACTCACCCAAGCCTCATTGTGCTTCTCATAAATTGCTCTGTGAAAGGTGTCCTGGGAGTGGGGGAAGGGGAATTACAGCATTCCAGAAGATTTGGGCATTTCACTAGGCTATATGCTTTTTTTCTCTCATAGACAAGTGAAAGTTAATCATGTTTCCTAATGCTCTAAAAGTGAAGTGGAAAATTCTCCCACCTTCCCTATCAGGCTGTTTGCCAAGGGAAGAAGGTCCAAGGAAGGTGCTAGGTGGGAAAGTAACAGAAACCAAAGACTATGAGTCAGACGACCGCGTCCCTCCTTTGGGGACTGATTCCTCCCACTAGGTCAAAGGTCTCTATGACAGTCTCACCCCTCGAAGGGGGCAGTTGCCGGCCATGTCTAGCCCCCCCTCCCAACACCAGGATAGGGGACATGTTTAGGAGGTGACACTCGTACCTGGCAAGAGGTTATACTACCCTTGAAGTCTTCCTTTTCTAATCTGTCTTATCTGCTTTAAGAGGCCTCATTTCTCGCTGGCCAATTCTCTCTCTTAAGTCAAACTACGAAGGAGAAGGGTTCTTCAGCCTAGACTGGGAATGTCAGACTAAAATGAAGCAGCTTCTGTGGACCCCTCTCCCTCCCGCTGCTCTCCCGCCCCCCAAGGAGCAGAGCTGGGCCTTGCTCTCAATGAAGCCTAAGCCTGTAAGGCCTTATAGGAAGCACCTCTAAGGCCCTGACCCCTCCAAGCGCCCCCACTCTGGGGAGGAGACTGCCTGGGCAAGGGAGGCCTGGCAGGAAGACAGCACAAGAACGGCAGGTGCTTTCTCCTCCACCTGTCCTGCCTATGGCTTCCTGACCCCATTCCACTGCCCAACCCCTCCAGTTCTGCAAAGACACCCCATACCTGGTAATCCTGATCATCAATCCCAAACCTTTCTCGGAGATTTCGGAACACCATGGGGCAGTACTCCTTAAACTTAAAGCGGCTGGGGAGGTTCTCCCTAGGGAAAAGCAGAAAAACGACTTTGTGAATCTCTCCTTACTCCTCCTAACTCTTAATCAGAACCTCTCAAGTGTGGTCCACAGATCTGGATCTGAACAAACTGCTTAAGTGCTTAAAATGTAGGTTTCTAGGCCCCATAAATTCTGGAGCTGGGTGTGGAATTTTGCATTTTGAACCAACAGTTCAGGTGAATCTGAGCAGGTTAAAGTTTAAAAACTTTTCAACCCTTGAATTCACTTTGTAAAAATCAATCTAGCTGTATACATATGATTTATGCACTCCTTCTGAGTATATGTTACCTTTCAACCACATTTACATTACAGGGGAAATTCCTGACCTGCAAGGCTGAGTACAGGCCTCATGTCATGCGCACTGCGCTTGTGAGAGCAGGTGACCTCATGGAACATCTGCTGTGAGGTGATCTTCAGTCTGACTATGAAGGGAAAGGGCCCTCTCCTCTGGTGATGTCTCTATGAACACATCCTGAAGATGGTTACATCCAGGAAGCCCCACCCTTGGCTTCCACTGGGGTGGAGGGGAAGGGAGCTCTAGATAGAAGAAGTCAGATGAGAATGCAAAATGTAAAAGACATAAATAACAATAAAAATATATATTATAAAAAAAAAAAAAAAAAAAGAAGAAGTCAGATGAGGAGGATCCCATCTGTTCGTGAAACCTTGATTGCTGGCTGCTGGCACCAATCTCCACACTTCCCACTCCTTAGTCAACACCGAATCCCAGGAGGAGAGAGAATCACCTTGAAGTGATGCCTCCTCCAGGTCCTCCATCACTGCAAGAGTCACCCTGTTTGCAACACTCTCTTTCAGAAGTATATCCCTCTGATGGTTGCGGGATGACAGACTTTTAGAAAAGCTAATGGCTTCACATCAAGGCCTCATATGCCCCTGTCTTCTTGTAAAGAGCATTATATGCTAGAAACTTGCACATCAACATTTGTTAAAAGGACAAAGGGAATCAAGAAAGCTAGAAGAGGTTGCTTTAGGTGAAGATATCAAGGTGGCAGAACTTCACCAGAGGTCATGGACCCTCAAAGGCAGCAGTGCAATGCCTGCTTCCAGAGCCCTGACCTCTGCGACAAAACAGGACAAGCCCTTTCAACCACACCTAAGTTTATGTTAAGGAGATGACTTCTGGAAACTCCTCAGGTTGCCAGAGGAGCCAACTAGGACGAAAGGGTTTGAAATCTCAGTTTCACCTGACCTACAAGGAGGGGAGACCTACAAGGAGGTGGAATCAGTCACCAAAGGCTGATGATTCAATCTATCGTGCCTTTATCATCAAGCCACCATAAAAACCCAAAAGGACAGAGTAAAGAGCTTCCAGGCTAGTGAACAAATGGAGGTGTGGGGAAGGTGGCACATCCAGAAGGAATGGAAGCTTCACACCCTTTCCCACATACCTTGCCCAATGCAACTTTTCCATCTGGCTGGTCCTGAGTTTGTATCTTTTTATACTAAGCTAGCAATCTAGGAAGTAAACTGTTATCCTGAATTCTGGGAGTCACTTTATCAAATGACTCAAACCTGGGGATGGGGACCCTGTGGGACTCTCCAATCTACAGCAGTTTGGTCAGAAGCACAGGTGACAACCTGAACTTGTGTTTGGCATCTAAAGTGGAGGGGGGGCAATGGCCTCTCGCGGAACTGAGCCCTTCACCTGTGGGATCTGGCACTAACTCCAGGTACATAGTGTCAGCACTGACTGAACTGCAGTATACCCAGTGGGTGTCACAGAACTGCTTGAGATGTGGAAAACGCACACAGTGGATGTTAGAAGTGAGTGAAGGGCGCAGCTGTGTGAGAGAAGAGCAGAAAGACAGGGGGGTTCTCCATCTCCACGGGTGGCTGCTGAGCCAGCGGCAGCGATGGAGACAGACAGCTTCTAGAACAAGATGTCACTACTTACTATGGCAGAGAGAGGCCACTAAGGAATGGTTTCAAATCAAGCTTCTCCTCCAGGCTAACGGTCTGGGAATGGTGGCATGACAAAGCCCAGCTGGTGAGCTGGTGGGGACTGTGGGGCAATGTGAGAGTGGAACCAGGAAGCAAATGCAGAAAGGGAGAGAATGTGATCAGCAAATAATTCCTGAGGGGACCCTCAGGAATGAAAAAGCTAGGTCTCCAAAGGGCTTAAAACAGACCCTAAACTCTGCCAGGTGAGATGGCTGCTCCAACAAAATGAGACAACCTTCACACACCAGTGTTAATCCAAGAAGCCACAGGGAACAAAAAAAAACTCGAAGAGTTACTCTGGGCAGCGCCCTTGAGCACCATGCTCAGCCTGTTGTTCACACACCAGTTGGGGAGAAAAGAGCTTGGCTGCATCCCAGGCCAGGAGCATGCCTGGTAGCTTCCTGCTTCAGACTCCAATTGAGACAGAACCACCGTTTTCAGCCTCCTCCTGGAGACCTCAGTTTCTGAGGAGCTCAGTTCTACCTAAACTGACCCTGGATGAATCACCCAAGGCTGAGCCACATGCCCGAGGGGCCCTGGAGTGAGGCTACAATAAGAGCAGGGGCGAGGCCTACAAGGAGAGCATTTCCCAGCCAGCTTTCCAGCTGTGATCCAGGTGTCGATGTCACTCTGCAGGTGCTGGCCTGGCCCCCAGTGTGCAGGAGTTGTCAGAAGCTCTCTGCCTTGAGGGAAAGAGGCGCCCACAAAATGTGAACTCACTCAGGCAACTTACTTATTGAAGAGATGATTGTCCACCTTGATCTTGCTGTAGGCTTTGAAGTCATCTGGCATTAGCATGACAGGGACAGGGACGTTGCTCAGCTCATTGATCTGCAAAGGAAGGAGGACGTGCGGTTCTGAGCCAGCCTCGGAGAGAAACAGACTGCAGCATGGGCACGGATGCATCACCAAAAACACGCCGGTGAATTCCCTCCTTGCCTTCATGGCTGCTCTTCCACTAAGTCCCCAAGCTCCTCTCTACCTATTAAAGTTCTCCCCCCCGACAAGGTACTTCCTCCATGAAGCTTTCTGTCTAGACCAAAAACGTTCTTTCTCGGCTTGGAGTTCCTGAAGCGCTGTTTGTATCCCGCTTTTGGCCCCTGACAGCTTCCCTCACATCGCAGTTAATGTTTGTAACCTCACGTACCTGCTAGACTGTAAGCCAGGCATGACCATGTACTGGTCTTTGCGAGCACAGGCCATCTAACTGATCTTTGGGGACTCCATGGTTCTTAGCGCTGCGATCTGCCTATGGCAGGTCCTATATAAATATTTGTCAAATGCAATAATAACTGGATCAAAAGATAAATGTTACCCAACCGATGTGGGCATTAATTGAGGCTTTTGAAATCTTCACACAAATGGTGGGTCACTCCAAAAATCAACTTGAGGCAGGAAAAAAGCTGGATGGGTTTGTGTGGGTGTGTAAGTCATCTTCAAAGCAAAGCATTAAATTTAACTTTAAAGTGACATTAGGTCACTGGCTCACTCTTAACTCTCCCGATTAAAGCAGGGCCAGCTACTGCCACGTCCTGTCTTACACTGAACTGGAGTGTACAGTATACTGCCTTACACTGAACTGATGGGATAGGGTCCCTCACCTCCAAGGCACACAAACCTTTTGGTTGTCTTTCTTCCCCCCTTCAGGGAGCTAGAGGCTGGACAGGAACCTGATTCCCACTGGTGCAGAGCTGAGAGGGCAGATCCTGCCCTTCTATCCCCAGCTTAGCCAATTAGTAGTCTAATTAGCCACAGACATCCTCTCCCACCACAACAGAGTATTTGACATTTGACCCTCAACCCAGTTGCCACTAATGCACTCAGAATTTACAGAGGAAACTTTAGTCCTGACTTAATGGATGGGGGAAGCACAAGGCTATGCTTCCCAGATACCTTAGATACCTTCTTTGCAAATCCTATTATGTCAATGAGGCCCCATGTGGCAGTAAGGGAATAACCCACAGTCATTAGGACTCCTCCAGGAGCATAATTGGGGGGGAATGGCATTTAATTTGATGCCCCTTTTTATGTTGCAAACCTTTTTCATTTAGAAATGTCAAAAAAATGAAGGAAGTTCAAGTTAATGCAGTAACTGGGCTAGGAACCTGGAGTGGTGAAAAATCCAGTTTGCTTGTGGGCAAATTAAAGAAGGCACAGGAGTGTATGTGTGTGGAGAGGGGTGGTAGTGCAGTACTACAAGTTGGCAGCAGGGTAGAGACTCTAACCTGCTGGCACAAACTGTCAGACACGACAGTATATCCTGCATGAGTCCTTCACATGAGATTCCAGGGCAGGACTCCACAGTGAGGGAACTCCAGTAAGAGGCTACCTGGGTTGGACTAGAAAGAGTTGACTTTAAAGAAACATGACAGGTGTGACTCCAGGGTAAAAAAAATATGCTATATGCTGTTTGGGATGATGATTATATGGCTATATACGTTTACAGAAACTCAAACTAAACTCCCAGTACCAGGTCTGTAATCCCTGCCATTGACTAAACACACACAGCAATGCCAGTTCCCATTCCAAGGTGTGCTCACGAGAACCTGGTTTTTAAGCGTGTGCCTATGGAGGAAACCCCTCCACTTCCTTCTTTTTCTGCCAACAGGAACGATTTATGGTAGCTGTTCCATTTCCTTTTTCCTTGCATATTAAGCCTGCTCTGACAGTTAAGAAGTCAGAAGCTCATGGCTCTTAAGTGATTCCATCTTTTCTAGCTCATACCTCCATGCTAGAAAGAACAAAGCACTGGTTCAAAGAGTATGGTGTCACACCAAAATGTCACAGCGGGTGCTACTAATTGATTTTGGGTGCACCTAAAATCCAGACTCAGTGCCAAGGCCAGCACTTGACGTTGGGAAAATGAAGACTAATACACTTGCTTGAGATGGGTCAAATGCCCCTAGCTAGGGTGAATTATTCTAACAGGAGGTGTTCAGAATGCTCTATTCTGTGTGCCTCTTAGTGTAGCTTAGTTAGAATGGTTTTAAGTCAGTTTAGTTCTCATTTCGCATCTGTTCTCGACTACATACAACCCAAGAGCAGGAAGTTTCTGAGATAATACACTGACAAACACCTCATGCATCTGAACTCTGTAGACTCACACCTCATTTCCACTGGGCCACATGTAGATGATTCACTCTAGGGATTAGCTGTACTATTTTTTTTTAGTTGTGCTAAATTTTATATCCCCAGAGAGTTCTATTCAATTTCAATTTCAATTGAACAAGCACTTACTAAAATACCTACTACATGCTTCATTCATTTCATGTTAGGGAGGAAAGGGTACATGGGGGCCGGGATGGGCACTGTGCACACAGAGTAAGTAGGGAGCTTATCCTCTTATCGGGGAAATGAGACAAACCCAAGATGAAGTGATACTTGAAATCAAGCCGGGTACCTACCAGTAAGAACATGGACAGCAACATGAGAACAGCAGACAGCCAGGGGAGGGTGCGGCCAATGTGGACACTTGGACCCAGCCCTCACACATCAAGCTTAGAAACAAGGCACCTAAAGCCTCTCCTGATATTGCCAAGAGCGCTTGACCCTGGAAAAACCTACAAGATCATATTACTATCCTTCTTAAAAATCTTCCACGGGGCCTCCCTGGTGGCGCAGCGGTTGAGCGCTGGGCTGTGGAGTTGTCCGCAGCGCGTGATGCGAGTTCGATGCCCGGCCGGGGAGAACCCCACATGGTGCGGCAGACCTCTCCTGCCTCGCCCGCTGCTCCCCTCAGCAGTGTATTTCTGATCTGCCTGTTCTGCTCCCCACTCTGTGTCTGGTGAACCCTCTCGCCGCCCAACGCCTCTGGCCTGTACCCCAGCTTGTATGTATAAATAAATAAATCTAAAAAAAAAAAATCTTCCATGGCTCCTCATCAAGCTTAAGAGTAAAGCTTTAACTCCTTAGCCTGGCAATCAAGGCCTTTCCCGTTCTGGCTCAGACTGCCAAACATCTATTCAGCTTACTTCTCAATGTATCAAGGACCTTTTAATATACCAGCACCATGCCAGAAGCTGAGAACTTGTTTAGCTGTGAACACAGATAACACAATGGATAGATTATGATGAGTGCTGCAGATTCATGAATAAAGGGAGATGGACAAACAGATTAAGAAATGATTTACAATGGGAGTGAGAGCACTGCTCCCTAGAAGGAAGCTACAGAGAAATATATCTGGAAAGACCCTGGATGGAGTTCTCAAAAAAAAAAAAAAGAGGAAGGGAATCCCAGGTGATAGAAACAAGCAGAACCAACCCTCAGAGCTGTGAAAGTATACTGCCCATTTTAGGGATGTTAAGTGTGTGTGGAGGAGGAGAGGAGGCCTAGAGGCTGGCAGGGTAGGCTAGAAGAATAAGATGTGGAGGGAGGTAACACAGGAAAGATGGGTGAATAGCCTAGCTCATTATGGATATTAGTAATTAGCAGTTTCTATTTCACTGAATGCCTGTAAGTGACTAGCACTTTATGTTACTATATATATCTCATATATATTATGTTCAATGCTATTATTTTTAATACTTACTAGCAACATAAAGCATTAATACGGTTTTGTAACAAAAGGGGTTCAAGTACCTCCCTCGAGGTCGACAATGTGTACTGAATCAAGACTGATCCAGGTCTGTCTGGTGCCTAAACCTGGCTCCTGTGCTGAGCTGTGCCCCCCTAATGAACAGATACCTTGCCTAAGGTGCTATTTTTCACTCCTTGCCTCTATCCTAATATTCTGCAAGTATTATGTTCATTTTATAGAAAAGGAAAAGGAAGCTCAGAAAGAAAAACTGCTATTCAAAGCCAAACTATTACTAAGGGGCAGAGCTTGGATTTGAACTTAGGCTTGTGCACTCTAAGATAAATTTGGACTTGACTATGCATCCAATAGAAAGTCCTCTCAGGTTCAAGCCTGGGAATTCACATGATCAGATAGGTGATACAGAGAGACAATTCTAGAATCAAAATCAAGTAAGCATTAGATAGGGCAAAAATAAGCCACAAGACCATTTACGGGACCCTTACAATAGTTCAGGTGACAGATTGTGGCAGCAAGAACAGAAGGGATAAATTTAAAGCACCATCTAAGATCTGGCTCAATGACACTTCCCCTCTGAGTGCTTCCCTGTCTTCCCAGGTTGAATTAATTACTCATTCCTCCCTGCATCTTCATCTCCTAAAGATCACATTCACTCAGGTAATTATCTGTTTACAGTTCGGTGTCTCTTCTAGGCTAGGAATCCCTAGAAGGAAGAGACTATCTTCCCCATGTCCATGTTCCTAGCACAGTGACAACGAGGAGTTGCACAATCAAAGGGAAGGCGTGGGGGACCGAGGAGGGCGAACACTAGCAAAGACAGCAGAGCTGGCATGGCCCACTCCAGAGGCTGATGGGCTGGAGGATGGGAAAGAAGATTAAGTTAGTTATGAGGATGTGACCAAATTGTGGAGTCTTAAATGCAAGGGCGAGAAGAAATTTTATCTAGCAGAGAAAGGGGAGTGGCCAAAGGTCTGAAAGCACGAAAGGTGAGGACGAAAGCAACGCTTCAGGAAGCTGTGGCTGCCTTTACTATCTAGCACAGTTCTGGGTCAACTTCTTTCACCTTCAGTCACAGTGCATTTGTGCAATGCGAACCCACTCAAACCTCACATAAACACAAAATATTAGTAAGTCTGTTGCATCTCACATCATATGAGTGGTTTTTGGATTATCCACACGATTAACTCCATGAGCCATCAGCATAAGCAATGAGGTTAAACAGGCTGAGTGAGAAACAACTTAGTATCGAAGAGGCACTCCATGGTGACCCTACTGGAGGTGAAAATTCAGTCCTAGTTCTAGTCTGGTGAGCTGCTAATTCCAGAAGCCTCTACTTCCCTGTGTGACCTTCAGAGAAACTGCTACCCAGGAGGCGTGGGCTGGACAAGCAGGTTTCCTGACATGTGGGGTCCCACGGGTGGCTCAGGAACGGGTGGGCCACCAATGACAATCCTTGGTACCTGCCAGCACCCCATGTCGGAAAACACACTCCCAGCACCCTGGAGGTCCAAGCAAGACCTCAAACTCTAGCCAGGAAAAGAGAAAGAAAAAAACCACGGGTGCACAAATCCACCCCTGGGTTTAGTTCTCCTTTGTACATCCTGGTTTTTCATCTCCTGCTTGAGTTCCACTGTTCTCTGTGAGGTGGAAAGGTTTATAGAGGGACAAATTCATCCAATGGCCTCATTAGAGCCAAAATATTTACTAAAGACTTTTCAAGCAGTGATGCAGGATAAGAGGGCAGGTTAAGGAAGTTCTAGGTCTACAGTAAGCACAGAAAATGAGTGCACCCAACAGAGAGAGAGAGCGGAGCAATTCTAAGAATGAATATGTTCCTTACACCATACACAAAAATTAACTCAGTGCATTATAAGGCCTCCCTGGTGGCACAGGGGTTAAAGTCTCAACACTATGAAGCTATCACCAGCCACTATAGCCTGAGTTTGATCTCAGGCCAAGGAGCTGACCCACATGGCGCAGCAGACCTCTCTGCCTTGCCTGCTGCTCCCCTCAGCAGTGTACTGACTCAAAAGTCAAAAGGCCTGTTCTATTCCCACTCTGTCTCTGGCGAATCCTCTCACCCCCCACACCTCTGGCCCAGACCCCAGTTCTTGTATGCATAAAAAAATAAAATAAATCTTTTTAAAAAATGGATTATGGGGCCTCCCTGGTGGCGCAGCAGTTAAGCACTGCGCTGTGGAGCTGTTGGCAGCAGCGACCCGAGTTCAACACCTTACCCGGGAGATTACCACATGGCATGGCAGACCTCTCCTGCCTCGCCCCCTGCTCCCCTCAGCAGTGTGCTTCAGTCGATCTGCCTGTGCTGCTCCCCACTCTGTCTCTGGTGAACCCTCTCCGCCCCACACCTCTGGCCTGTACCCCAGCTTGTATGCATAAATAAATAAATCTTTTTTAAAAATGGATTATAAACTTTAATGTAAGAGCTAAAACAGTAAGTTTTTTCTTAGAGGTACAGGAGCAAATCTTTAAGATCTCGGATTAGGAAAGCTTTCTTACATAGAACACTAAAAGCATAAGCAAAAATAAAATAAAAGCATAAGCAATGAAAGAAAACAGATAAGCTGACCTTTACCAAAGTTAAAAACTTGAGATTCAAAAGATACCGTCAACAGAATGAAAAAGACAGCACAGAAATGAGATAAAATATTTGTAAATACTGTATCTGACAAGGGACTTCTATCTAGAACACACAAAAAAACTCTTACAACTCAATAAGACAAACCAATTTTAAAATGGGGGAGTTTTTTTTTTTTAATCTTTTTTTTTTTTAAAGATTTATTTTTTATTTATACATACAAGTTGGGGTACAGGCCAGAGGCGTGGGGCGGCGAGAGGGTTCACCAGAGACAGAGCAGGGAGCAGAACAGGCAGATCAGAAATACACTGCTGAGGGGAGCAGCAGGCGAGGCAGGAGAGGTCTGCCGCACCATGTGGGATTCTCCCCGGCCGGGCGTCGAACTTGCGTCGCCGCTGCCAACAGCTCCACAGCGCAGCGCTTAACCGCTGCGCCACCGGGGAGGCCCGGGGGAGTTTTTTTTTTTTTTAATGGACAAAGGCTATTAATAGATATTTCTCCAATGAAAATATATAAATGGTCATTAAGCACATGAAAAAACATTCAACTCTACCAAGGAAATGCAAACCCAAATTACAATGAGATACCACCTCACGCCCACTAGGACGGCTAGCACACGAAGACGGTAACAACAGCTGACAAGGATGTGGAGAAGTTGGAGCCCTCATACAATGCTGAAGGAAAAGTAAAAGGATGCAGTTGCTCTGAAGTCTGAGTTTCCCAAATGCTTAAACATCGTTACCATCAGCTGCACCTAAGCCTCTGCTCACCTGGGTGAGGTTTCACGTACACCTGGCTCCTAAATGGCCAAGAGGTTATAGAGCAGATCTGCCTCCTGTGTTCTCGACATCCCACTCTGAGGCCATATCCTCCCTAACTCCAGACCCTCTGAACTGTGGTCCCCCTACTAAAACACTGGTTTTCTCTCTTAACTAGTTCTCCCTTGGCAGATCCAAAGTCTTCCGACTTGTCTCCCTATTTCCACATAGTCTTCCTCCACAGGAAGGGCTGCTTCTCTTGCACACAGAGGAGTTCTTTGTGGCAAGACTATCATCCTGGAGTTCTCTTTTTCCACCAGAAGTAATCAACCATCTCACAAGAAAGTCACTGGTTTTTGCTATAGATAAAGATAAAGCCACTCTTCATATATGATATACCATCAGTCACAGAACATCACGGCCTGAATGCCCAAAATGGGTGAGAAACTACAGAATCAAAGACTAGGCTTCTGAAAGTAACCTTTCCAAAATGACGGGTAAAGACCATGTGGTCCTGACCCCCTAGAGAATTACAAGATTTTATACTCTTCTTTTGGAGACCTTGTTTCAGGGCAAGATGATGCAATTAAAGTTGGAACTGCCCTCCAAAGCTTGGCTTGCTCAGGGCCATGGTGCATAGTATATTTCCCCTAAGGAGTTCACTCACTATACCCAGAGGCATGGGTCTTGCCTAAAGTCAGTGTCTTTCCAGCTAGCCCTCAAACAAATTCTCTTAAAGTTTGTCAAGAAAGGTGACAATCTAGTACAAGAGGACAGGAATCACAGACACCCAGCCATCTGCCACTCAGAGGTTTCTATCTGACACCCACATCTGACCAGACTCACTGCCTATCAGAAAACCAAGCATCAACACTCCCAAGAACTTGCACGCACGGGCACACACAGCTGAGTATATATTCAGGTTCTCTAACAAGATGGTAATTCCCATCCATCCTGGCACTTGGCTGAGAGCTAGGACAAGGAAGGGAAGGCAAAGAAAACAAGACCTGCCACCTAAGCACCACCACTGGCCAACACAGTCCTGGTGCTAGACGGCAAGCAGATCTTTTGCTGTGCCACGGGTGAGCTAATCCTCTACCCAGAGCCTCCATTTCTTCATGAAGTAAGGGACACAAATTCCCTATTACAGTTAGCTGTGATATTCCTGAATCTCGGACCTCTGCTAGTACACTGCACAGAGAGGATGCTTCCTAGTGAGAAACAAGCTGCAGAATACAATTAGGGGTTGGGAACCAGGCAGGGACACAGGGTTCACATTTTGATGACCCAGTTTCCCACGCAACATGGTCAGATGACCCCTGCGGCAGCAGGAGGTAGGAGGAAAAAACTCGGCTGACTATGGTCCAGAGGTCTTGACATGAAACCAGAGGTGTTCCCCACCCTCGTCAGGACCGGCTCACCTAGTGAAGCCACTGAAAACAGCAATCCCTCCAAGACCAAGACACCCACAGAGACCTCACCATGCATATGTGCTTTTCTGTAGCGGATGTAAAGATCTAAAACCCTGGCTCGGACTGCGATTCACCAACCTCCAGGCAAAAGCCCCTCTACTAAAGTTAAGTAGAACATCTTACTGGCCTTGGGCCCCTGTGTCCTTCAGTCTTGTGGGCAATTTCAAGTGCGCAGGACACTAAAGAACTGAAATCCACAGGAAACTCAAGGCATTAACTTCATTTCCCTCATTCCAAAGTTTTATTTGGTGAAGCTGGTGTTTCAGGTGCTTTTACTTTCTCTGCTCATTCCACGTGTAGGGACGCAGGATGAAATGATCAAAGAAGGCAAGGCGCAAGTAGCTGGGAGAGGAAGAAGACTCTAAATCACCTGGACATAAGGTGTTCCAGCCAAAACACTGTGTTGGGCGCAACTTCCTAACAGGGAGACGAGACAAGCTTAAGGACTATCTCAAAGTGCCCCCTCTCTCATCCTAATCACCATCCATTATCATGCCCTTCATGACCACACAACAGAAAGCTCAGTAAATAAGACAAGGTCTTTGACATGAACACCAGAGGCAAATACAGGAAGACACAGTATTTCTACTATGAACAGCCCTCCTAATAACCAGGCCTCACCTTCTCTCAAATGGTTACATTCTCTCTCCTCCCTAACCCAGGGAGTCCCTGGTAAAGTGTCTGTGTTCAAGAAACCTGGGTTTCTCCAGTTGATACATCTTGGTCAAGATGAAAAAAAGGAAACCCAGGGAGGATTCCCATAGCCAGGGGCAAGGCAGTCCGGAGGTGGGACTCTGAGCAGTCCATCAACCAATTAACCAGAAACAGGAGTATGCAGGCGGGTCAGAGCTACTTGCTCTGTCAACTGGACTCTAAGCTGGCAGCTCACTAAAGAATAAGAGGGGAAACGCATGCAATAAACGGGATGAGGTGAGAAGAGAGGGAGAAGCGCTGAAAGCGATTCCACCGCACCAGGCCCTCCCTCTGCGCTCCAGGGTCAGCTCGAAGCAGGCATACCAGACGCAGGAAGCCAGAGGGGCTGGAGGGAAGGGGAGGAGGCGACGGCATACCACCGAGACACCAGGCCTCGCGTGGCGCGCGGGGAGTGCACAGACGGCCCGGACGCCGTGCAAGGGTGGGGTGGGCGTGCAAGTGGCTGGGCGAGCAGTGGCAAGCGTCACCCGCAGGGTCCGCGGGGCGAGGGCCGGGGACTGCGGGGAATGGGGGTGGGGGGGCGTGGGAGCGCGCGTGGCCGCGCTCGGAGGGGCGCGCGCGGGGGAGCTGGTTACCGTGTGGTTCACCCCCCACATCAGGACGCTGAGGATCGGCTCGCTGGCCCGGAATAGCTTCACTTTCTGGCACACGAAATGCTTCTTCTTGGTCTTGGTCTTGCTGGCGCTGAGCGGCGCCACCGCCACCGCCGTGGTGCTGGTGCAGTTGGACGACATGCCCGGGGCGGCGGCGGCGGCGGCGGCGAAAGGGGGGGTGGCCGAGACGGCGCACAAGCCAGCGGCCCCAGGCCTCCCCCGGACGGATCCCCACCCCCGCTCCCTCACCGCGCCATGGTCGCGCCCGTCCCGTTACCTCCCCACCCCGTCCGGGTGGTTGCGTCCGCCCCACGCTCCGCCCCCCCGCCCCGCCCCAGGGAGCCAGCCGGCCCGCTCCGCACCCCGCCCCCGGGCGGTGGCACCGCCCCGCCGTCACTAGGCCCGCTCGTCCCCGTCAGGGTGGTTCCGCCCGTCCCGGGGAGGCAGCGGCCGCCCCGCCCGCCCCTCCTCCCCGGGCAGACAGAAGGCGGCTCGACCTCCGCGCGCCTCAGAGCCCCGCGCGGGAGCGGGAAGGGAGGAGGGCCGGCAGATCTCGCTGTCTATCGCGGGAGGGTCTCCCTGTCGGGGGACCCCCCCCGAAAGGCAGGGTTTGGCTTTTTCCTTCAACCTGACGTGCCAAGATGGCGGCGGCCCCACAGCTCCGGAGGGGAGGTGGGGCGGGAAGACGAGGAGGAAGGGACGTACCATCTGCCACCCCGGGGGAGAGAGGAGGAACACAGCAAGGGGAAAAGGAAGTCCTGCCGGGAAAACCGAGAAACGCCCCCTCGCTCCACCCGAGCGTGGATCTTCCCACTCCCTTGGGCCCTGGGCGCGCTCCTCCCGCGGGGCACGCCCCCTCCCCCCCGGGCCAATGAGAGGAGCAAGCCTGGAGCCTCGGGTTTTATGAATGGGTCCTACACCCACCCACCTGCCGCCGGGCCTCCTCCCGCCAAAGGATCGAGTCGAGAGGTCGCCAGCACTTTAAGACACCCACTCTACAGCAGTCATGATCGCCCATTCGCTGGTTTACTTTATAAAAGCTTTGAGTAAACTGTGCACGCTTTATTACATAATTCCTCTGGGACGAAGAATCTCTATTCGACACAAGTATGGATCAATATTGTTCTGTCTGGCAACTCCTAAATTCGTTACTCGGCACGTGGTAGCTCTTTAAACAGTTACAAAAATAAATGTAACCTTTATTATTAAGTAATAAAATGAAAGACATAATTAACCCTTGCATAGAGATCAGGATGAGGTAATTAAATGAATAACAAGTGTATGTTACTTTCTAGGGAAGGAACGGGCATTATAGTGCCTGACATCTTAAATGCTCAAAAATAAAAATCCAAATTTGTTTTAAACAGAATCAGAAGTAGCAGAACAGGGAACTAATCCAGCTAATGGGGGGGGGGGGGGTGCGCAGGGGAGTCAAGAGTGCCTAGTTGTTGCCAAGAGTCAAATGAGGGCTTCTGGGGAAAGAACAGAAAAGGGAAAGGAACAGACAGGAAATTGGTCCCAGGGAGTTTTTGGGTTTTTTAATACCTGACCAAAAAATAGTAGCAAACAATTCCTGGAAATCTAGAATTATAATGTGATTACTATGTGATAATAGGGAAGCCAAGAAATAAATAGCTTCTGCTTATTTTAAAAGCCAGGGAGCATAATGACTCTTAAAAGCATTTGACTCCACCACTATGCTGCCCATCGGAGACTAAGCCATATAAAAGAAGAGATAATCTAAATCCTATCAATAAAGGAGGTCCCTCCTAAACTAGCCAGATTTGCAGAGGGATAGGGTTCACCTGACCTGCCTTACTACTACTCCATAACAAGATACAATGTGGCTTCCTTACATGGTAAAGTCTTTACCAATTAAGATAGTCTCACAAAGCTAACTTTTTTTAAAAAGCATATAAAAATTACACATTTGTACATATACACACTATACTTTTACAGTTCAAAAGATAGTTCAACAGTTCATTTAGGCTTCTTTGTAATTTTTCTAGATTCCTTATCACTCCCTTGGCTCAATCCTAACCTGATATTCTGTCATATCTACCAAGTTGAGTAGATGTTCATTTACCCGAGCAAACACAATCTTGCTGGGTGACCCTGGAGAGAGCTGTGTCTGAAGGGTGTGGTCTGTACAGAGGCACTGGGTAAGTCTGTTCACCTGATGGGAGGGAAATAACAGAAGCATCACGACCCCAGGCAGCAGCCTTCCAGAGCAGGATGCGAGCTCGCATCTAGAGGGCCTGGTGCCCGCTCTTTAAAAAACAGGTCAAGACCCATTATGCACCCAGAAAAAGTTACTGAGAGTCCCATTTAAAGCAAGTCACACTGGCTCTCAAAAGAAGTGAGCTGCTTCAGGAATCAAGAGAGTCACTTTGAACAGCGGTGCTTTGACATCTGTGGAAGTCACCTGAACTCTTATAAAGAGAATGTTTAAGGGGTCAGCAGCCTCCCTGGAAAATTCAGGAAAACCAACAAGAGAGGGGATGATCTTCATCTTTTCATGAAGTTCTTCTCCAGAGCGACTGAGGTCCTCTGCAGAGAGTAGATGTTCCGCTTCACTCGATCCTCCAGAGAGGAAGTAGATGCGCTCTCTAGCTTCATGCGGCTAGGAGAGAAGACAGTCCAACGTAAGTAACAAACACTCATCAACTGGCAACTAGCTGGCAGGCTGCTAGTCATAAAGCATCTGTAGAAACACAAACATTTGAAGCCCTCGGAGATAACTTTCAAGTGACTCTTATCTAGAACTGAATTTTTAAACTGATGCCCATAAGGAGAAATGGTCTGTTTTGGAAATATGTCAAAGCTTCGTTGGAAATAGGCTTCCTGGACCATGAGTTCTTATTTAAAAGGAAGGCTAAGGGATTCAATGAAAATACCATTCCTTTCTCCTCCCTGCAAATCAAAACCATCCCACTTGTCTGGCCAGATGCTGGGAGTCATAATAAAGATGGTGTGGAGGCGGAGCTCCGTGTCGCTGCGCAGACAGGAACACGGGGAACACAATGAATACAGCTGCTGACTGCCTCCTTGGGACCATCCCCACGAACACAAAGAGGCAGAAGGACACACTCACTGGATAAACTTCCCGTCCCGGGAGTCCAGCTTTTCCAGCCTCTGCTCCCGTTCTTCGTCCTTAGCGTGCCGCTTGAGGGTGTTCAGTCTCTCTTCCTCCCTCCACTTGGCATTTTCCATCATCTCTTGCCGCTTTCGCTCTAATTCCTCTGATGAGAGTTTTCTGTAGAACACCAAAACCATCTTATTAATCTAGTCCCCTCCCAGCAAAAGCCAGAAACACCACAGGGTGTTTCTTTTTGAGAAACTGTTTTATGGGAGAAAGTCAGGCTCTCCAGTCTACTGCTCTCTTTCCAAGCCAATTCCCAACCCAGTGTCAAGTTTGGTGTGAGTTTTCCTTCCTTCCTCACACCATAGTCAAGTGGTTTTATCCAAATTTCAAAGACTTTTAGAGAAGGATCCCATACTCTCATTTCATAATCACTGAAGTGATTATTCTGTAACATTAAATGTGAAAAAAAAAAACTGAGAATTTATCAGGAGCCTAAATTTAAAGCAATTACATTCTAATTGTTCAAAAACTTTAAGACAGAGAAGCAAGGTATTCACTAAGTCACTGACCCACCACCTACCCACTGGAGATGCTTAAAAATTCATGAATATACTATGAGTATACCGTGAGAATACCACTTTAGGACTACACAAGAAGCTAGATGTCACAAGAATTCAACTCAACCTCAGAAAGTAATAGGTAGGTCTTCTTTTCTGACACTCATTGCAAATTAGTTAGGGCAAGAAGAACATGTGATGAACCAGTTTAAGCACTACTAAACAATGCCAGATGTCCAAATCCATGGCTTCTCAAATGGGGATGCTCAGATCCCCCTTTAAAGGCAAAAATAAAAGGGACTGGGAGCCCTATCTTGAGAAACAAACTTAAGAACTTAAGACACTTAAACTTAACATTTAGTTATCTACAGTGAAATAACAGGTTCCCTTTTAAAAACTCCACTGAATAAAATATGTAAAACCTCAAAGAGAATGGGAGAGAAGAGAACATTGGATAAGAGATGTCAAAAACCACTGCAGATCAAAGTGGAAGGAGTGATAACTGCTTTAAACAGATTAGAAGAAACTAACTCCTAAGCCTGATACTGATCAGAAGCAAGCAGATTCACACTGCCAGGAAAGGCTCGGGGAGTGCAGGCACCAAGTACTTTGGGGAACGGCAGTGAAGCAGAGGGGTGAAAACTGAGGGCCTACTTTAAAGGACTAATCGCTCCTGTATAAGGAGCAATTAAGACACACCCCTCCATACACCATGCTTGGAGAAGCTGGTGACTGCCCTCCCAAACATTTTCAGTTGACTATTCAGAGAGTAGCGCCTCTGGTGATTTCTGGAGAAATTAAGCCAGACTGGAGATAAGATACAGAATCAGGCACAGCAGAGGAAGCTGACAGGGCCACCAGGGCAAACAAGGAATAAAGTTGAAGCCCACACACTTAACACTGAGCCTCTCAACCCCCCACTGGGATCTGTGTCTCCCAGAAGGCCAAGAGCCAGACTATAGCACCTGGTCAGTCAACGAGAGGATACTTTTCTGGTGCAATCTAATAGGCCCTGACAGGAGAACCAAAGACACTGACATATGAGTGTTCCTAGCTAAAAACCAGTTGAAATCCAATTTCCCATCAGTAAATAAACTCTGTCCATACATAATACAGTTATTTCAGTGTTTCAGTGACTTACTTTTAAACACGAATAAACAATAGAACATTGCCAAACATTTCAGGCAAGTTCCAACATGAAAGAAAGAAAGATAGCAAATAGAAAAGGGAATTTAAAGAGAAAAGAGGACAGAGCATAAAATAAAACTAAGAAAAAGTTACAATGAAAAATCTCACTAAGAGATAACAAACAAAAGCTATTACATCATTGAATGAGACTAGGAAGCTTTAAAAAAGTTGTCAGTTGGGCCTCCCTGGTGGCGCAGCGGTTAAGCGCTGCACTGTGGAGCTGTCGGCAGTGGCCACACCCACCCAGTGAGTTCAACACCCAGCCACCCAGCCGGGGAGAATCCCACATGGTGCGGCAGACCTCTCCTGCCTTGCCCGCTGCTCCCCTCAGCAGTGTCTTTCTGATCTGCCTGTTCTGCTCCCCACTCTGTCTCTGGTGAACCCTCTCGCTGCCCCATGCCTATGGCCTGTACCCCAGCTTGTATGCATAAACAAATCAATCTTTAATAAAATAAAAATTAAAAAATTGTCAGTTAACTTGAAAGAAGTCTTACAAATTAGGGAGAACAGAGAATTATCAAAGAAATAATACAAGAAAATTTCCCAGAACTAAAAGACACAGGTCAGATTAAAAGAGGCAAATATTGACTCTAGGAAAAAACACACAAATCATACAAGGAAATGTGACTTCAGTATTCTGCTTGACAATGAAAAGTATCAGTGAATAACACTTATAATAACATGAAACGTATTAAAACAAAAATTGTGATATAACCACAATGGATAGATTGGGGGGGAGTGGGAGGAGAAGAAAAGGAACTGGGAGTATGTAGGAGCTCATGTACTCTAAGAAAATAACTAATATTTAAAAGTGATTAAGAGAGAGCAAGTTATGTACATTCTCAGAAATAGAAAGAAACAATTCAAAGGGTTGAAAATGGTTGCCACTGGGTAGTATGACAGGAAGTGGGGTTGAGCAGGGCAAGGAACCAATGATTTTTAATATTTTTTGACTTTTAAAAACATGTATTATTTCATCAAAACAATATAAGAAACTGTGCCTCCATAATAACAATTAATGCAAGAGTAATAACTATTTTCTATTCCCTACTGCCAATTTTGTTCCTAGCAATTTACAAGCCCAACAGAAGGAGTTTTAGCCACTACTGGGCTGTGACCTCAAAGTAGTGTGTTTATTTAAGCATATGCATTTTTTTTTAATTGCAAAGGTATTGTATAAGAAATTTAGAAAGCACTAAAAGTAATGAAAAAATAATATAAATTAAAAAGGTATCCCACAAGCCCTCCCCCAAAAGAAGTGAAGAGGAAAAAAATAGTATTTGTTTATAAAAATCACTTTAGATTGCGAATCTCACTGCAAAGAGAAGCTTCATCTTTTTAGCCAACAAGAAAGTTGTGATTTCAAGGATAACAATTTCTTTTTTTTAATTCTTACAGGAGTCTTAGGCCCTTGAGAAATATCCTGTCTCTCTCAAGCTGAGAATCACTGATTAAACAGTGCTACAAAAGGTTTTGCAGCCATAATTTTTCCTTTTGTCTTTTTTAAAATAAAGATTTGTTTATGCATACAAGAGCTGGGGTGTAGGCCAGAGGTGCAAGGAGTTAGATGATTCACCAGAGACAGAGTGGGGAGCAGAATAGGCAGCTCTACTGAAGTACACTGCTGAGGGCGAGACAGAAGAGGTCTGTTAGCTCTGGGTTAGCTCCCTGGCAGGGGATCGAATTCGTGCTACTAGTGGTTGCCAATAGCTTCATAGTGCTGAGACTAAACCCCTTGTGACACCAGGGAGGCCCCTTCGTTTTTTTTGTTTGTTTGTTTGTTTTTTAAATTTATTTATTTATACATACAAGCTGGGGTACAGGCCAGAGGCGTGGGGCGGCGAGAGGGTTCACCAGAGACAGAGTGGGGAGCAGAACAGGCAGATCTGAAATACACTGCTGAGGGGAGCAGCGGGCGAGGCAGGAGAGGTCTGCCGCACCATGTGGGATTCTCCCAGGCCGGGCGCCGAACTCGCATCTCGCGCTGCCAGCAGCTCCACAGCGTAGCGCTCAACCGCTGTGCCACCAGGGAGGTCCAGGCCCCTTCCTTTTGTCTTAATTCAGCATCATATTAGTTCCATAAAGTAACCTCAACTGGCTGGAACACTAAACCAAAACAAACAGCACAAAATCCATACATTAAAGATTCTGGGCTTTTATTCCTGGGGGAGAGAGAGCGGTCTTGGGGACTTGAGCTCATCTGAAATCACAAAACTCAACAAAACATAATAAGGGTGATGAGAGAAGCTGACAAGTTAAGATAAATTCAAGTGATGGCAGATGGCAAGAGAGACTGAAAAACAAAGCAGGATCTGAAAAAGCATAGTCATGTGCTGACCAGGAACCTTAAAATATATGAAAAAGCACACAGCTCATGAGCATCCACGCCTGAGAGCAGCAGGAATTACAGCGCAGCTAAGGCACCGACCCAGTGTCACCAGGAAAAGATTAAGTTACTGTAGGTAAGATTCTCTGGGAAGGCAGAGAACTATGCAACATACTTTGGAAAGCTGCCAGCCAAAATAATTAAATCTTTTAAAAAAGATTCTGTTCCCTGGAAACGCAGGGGATGAGGAATTCAGAGTAGAATGGAAGCTTAGGGTCCACCACCTCTCCTCTAACAGTGAATAAAAGAGGTGGTTACAGATTCCCAGTGGTTCTCAGCGGTGGCTACACATGGAATCACTGGGAGCTTGAAAGTACTGATGTCCAAGGCCCACCCTCAGAGATTATGTTGTAACAGGGTTGGGGGTAGCTGGCTAATGGGGAACATACTGAGGGGTAGCAGGGTAATGGAAAGTTTTGGGTTTTTAAAAAGATTTATTTTTACTTGTTTATGCATACCAGTACTGGGGTATAGGCCAGAGATGGGGGGGAGGGTAAGTGAGGGGATTCACCAGAGCCAGAGTGGGGAGCAGAACAGGCAGATACATTGAAATCCACTGCTGAGGGGAGCAGCCGGCGAGACAGGAGAAGTCTGCTGCGCCATGTGGTAATCCCCCAGCCAGAGACTGAACTCATGCTGCAGTGGCTGAGATAGCACTGAGACTTTTTAACCCCTATACCACAAGGGAGGCCCAGAAAGTTTTTCTTTTTTTTTTTTTTAAAGATTTATTTATGCATACAAGCTGGGGTACAAGCCAGAAATGTGGGGCGACGAGAGGGTTCACCAGAGACAGAGTGGGGAGCAGAACAGGCAGAGCGACAGAAATACACTGCTGAGGGGAGCAGCGGGCGAGGCAGGAGAGGTCTGCCCCACCATGTGGGAATCTCCCTGGCCGGGCGTCGAACTCACATCGCCGCTGCCGACAGCTCCACAGCACAGCATTTAACCACTGCGCCACCAGGGAGGCCCGGAAGTTTTTCTTTTAAGCTGCCCAGGTGATTCTAATGGGCAGCCAATTGGGGCAGGAAAAGGAAGTTCATAAGTCATTCATTTCCTGTAAACTACTAAGCAACCAAAATTCTGAGGGACAGCTTTTCATGGGCACAGCCAACTCCCCTCAGGTCCACAGGTGCACCCCCAATTCTGTCTGACCATTCCACATCCAACTCAAACACAGAGTCCACCTGAGGATGCCTGCCCTCAGAGAGAACATCCTGCTTCCTTTCCAGCTGATGCCTCAGGAAAGGAACACTCTCTCAATAAAAGGTTCTCTATGGAAATCTGAGAATTATCAGGCTTACAGATATTGAAAGACAATCAAATTGTTCATTAAATCAAAACAATTTACTTTGTCCTTTCAATGTGCCTCACACTGGACACGATAAATACAAGGTAACAAATCCTCCACCTACCCTGGCTTGAACCCCTCCTGGGCTCAGGCCGCCTGGGCTCTTGACTCACCTTGTGTAGCCAGGAGCATGCCGCCTTTGGTAAACCTCCTTTTTAGGCGATGGGCTCTTAGTTCGGTCTCTGTCTCTCCTTGTTACCTTAGAGTTGTGCCTGTAACAGACACAGCGGGCAGAGACTTTTAGCATATCTCTCAAATGGAAGAACAGCTAACAGTCTTAGAAGTATGACCCACATCGAGAGGAGAGAGGGCAGAAGTGGAAGAAAAATGAAGGCATAAGGACACCAAGATTTGATATGAAACTCACTCCAGAGACTCCCCATATATTAAAAAGGAGTTCTAGGGCTCGGAACTTCACACTGAGGCAGGTGGGGGGAAGGAAAATGGTATGAAGGCAGTAACAAAAGCAAAGACAGATACTACCAACAGCAAGTACCTGCTCTGACCAGCCCCATATTCACAGGTTATTTCCCGTGAGTTCCCACACTCACTGTTTGCTTGGCCTTGGGGAGCGTGACCTCCTGGCCCGAGACCCTGCTGCTCTGGTACTCTTCTTGCTAGCATGTCTGGGAGGTGAGTGGGAGGAGCTTCTGGATCTGGAATGGTTCTTCAAGCTGTGCACTCCCTTTTGTTCAGCCATCAGAGGGCCATGCACTCTGTGGCTATGGTCAGAGCCCCTGATCTGTACCATCAAGGAGGGAGAAAAGCTGTTCAGAGGAAAATCCAGAAATTCAGGAAAAATACTATGAAGCAGAAGGAGCCCAGTGAGGATACCAATCCCATTAGGATCATAGAGAACCATACAAACTTAGGGAAGTTATCTTCAGTCACCCCCTAAAGGAATGAACCCATCCAACCACCTCAGCTCGCTGGCTCTTCATTAAGTCTGAGGAGGAGTAAGAAGCAGCTTGTGGAGGACAGGACCTAAGGTTAAAAATACCAAGGGGGAAGGACGGGGGGACGTACATTTGTTAAGTCAGTAACTGTATCCTTAAAATGCATTCACTTCCTACAAATCATCTACAGAGGGATAAGCAGAAAGCCTAAATACCCCACTGGTGGTTTGGCCTCTCTGCTCAGAGGGCCTTCTGCCATGGACAGAAGCTCAGATATTAGGAATATGCCTGTTCTCCAGCATCCCAGGTCTTTGCTACCCTTCAAACTCTTCTTCCCACATGATGTTTGACTGGCTGCTAAAAATGTTCTATATTCAAAAGGCTGCCGGATTGGCATATTCCATGTCCCACAATCTCTCCTTTTGAGAAGCCCTTATCCTACCTGTAAGCCATATCCAGGGACTTTGGACAAAACAGGAAAAGAATTTGCCATCTTCTTGTGAGATCTAAGAGATTAAAACATACACTCATTGACAAAGAAAATGCCTGATGGTCCATGTTAAATCTCTTATGAGGAAATGTGCTTCCTGCTTAAAATGTGGCCTTTCCCACCTCCCAGCCACTACTTGGGAATGTGTGTCTCTATTTGGACTGTCTTTGCTAGAAGAGGCATCAGCAGAGTCATGTTTTTCCTGTGAAAATCCGTGGGCCTAGCTTTGCAACCCCAATGCCTGAACACATTCTCCTCTCACCTCATGCTGCTATTCCAGGGACTAATAGTGAGTCAGCAGCAACAGCGCCGACTGCTCCCACAGAGAAGACACACAGAACAGGCCCAGATGGGCCCAATAATCCATTAAAAAAAAAAAAAATAGCCTACAGAAAACCCACTTCAGTCTTGGAGGAATCACAAGCTAATATGAAAGCGTCACGGCCAGAAAGTGTGACCTAAAACCTATAAAGCCACAGTCCACTCTCTCAGGGGTCATGCTAATATCACCAAGGAACTCCAGAGCCACATGACAAGCTGTAAGCACAGAGCCCATGTCCAAGGGCTCACCACTGAAACCCCAGTACCTGGCAGTGCCTGGAAGTGCTAGGTTAATACCTGTGGAATGAATGAATAAGTGAATCAATGATGAGGGAGGCCCAGTTCCACATCCTCACCTCCCCCGGCTACGCTCATCCTCGCTGCTGCACCGATCACTACTTGAGCTTCTGTGCTTGTGTTTCTTGTGCTTCTTTTTCTTCTCTTTCTTTTTCTTCTTCTCCTTTTTTTCCAGACTCATTTGCAACTAGAAAATGCCCAGAACATAAGCAGGCAAGATTACTGAGACCCCATCAGTCTCTCTGAGGGGAATAAGTCATGTACCAATTACCTGACTCCATGCCCCTAGGTCTATGGGGGTCCAGGACATTGTCAGAGGTTCCCTGTCAACAAGAGGGGGAGGGGCTTCACTGTGGCTGTACACAAACACCCCAAACGCTACTGAACAGAAGCACTGTAGGCAGGGCTAGGAATTTGTGTTTTTTAATGGTCCCCAGAACCACCACCTAGGAATTTCCATTCCAGGTCAAAAGAACTCCAGCTAAGCTGAAAGCAAACAGAGGACACTACAGGCCTAATCTTCTGCTCTCCCTTCCAACTGATCCATGAAACAATCACATACGTCATGTGAGCAATGAGTGGGCCTCATCCCCCCCCGATCTCCTAAATATACTATCTCATCATGCTTTCTGCAGGCATAGCCCATACCTCTCTTTTTCTGGAAAAATGACATCATGTGGTATATTAATCAAAACACACAAAAGAGGAAATCAAGCTTAATTAAGCTGGATAAATTAAGATTGCTAAAATCACCAGAGAAGGCCTCTAAAAGACAAAAATTTTAAAGGCCATTCTGTTTTTTCCTCTTAAGATAAGAGCAAATGGAGAGAAGTCCTCATATTGAGTAGTTAAAAGATACTCCTGGTGTTTATTCAAGGCCCTACTTACCAATTCTTTGATTTTCTTCATTTTCACAGGATTATTCAACACCTCTCTTTTTTTCTCCTCTTCTTTCTTCCTAAAGAAAGAGAAGAAAGTACAAAAATCATGACCATTTCTTTTGGAAAGGGGATTAAATCATTCAATCCACTCTCTACAATTCTGTGTAGCAATCTATTCTTGGACAGACAGGCTGCATAGGCCCTATTCTGAAATCTACATGATGGTCTGGAAGCCAGAAATCGTCCCCAAATCTGCACAAGGGACTCAATACTGTTTAAAGTCTACACCGGTTCCCTACTGTGCAAGGGATTGAGTGGGGTCATCTGTGTGTCACTTAGGCTTCACATCCCCGGCTTTCCACCTAGTCAAGCACACGAATGTCATCGGTGAATCAAGTGGTTGCTTTGTATCTCCTGGCTGCAACATGTCAGCACCACTGCCACTGTGTTCCATGACAAGCACCTGGGAAATGGAGAATGGATTCCCCATTTCAACATGCTTTACTCTCATATATTGTTCATAGGAGAGTAAACTGGCCAAACTTCCCAGATGACGATTTGGCAAAACATAAGACAACCTGCACATACTCTTTAATCTTACAAATTCTTCCTTCAGAACATGTTACCATAAGGCAACAACCAAGGAAGGTCACTACAAAGTTGCTCATATTACAATGAAAATTTGGAAACAGGTTAGGGACTTAAGAGACCATCGTTCACAGAACCACCATTCACAATGGCCAAATGGGAGAACTAACCCAAATGTCCATTGACAGATGAAGGAATAAGCAAAACAGGGTATATACATACAACAGAATATTATTCAGTTTGGAAACAGGGAAATGCTGATGTCTGCGACAACCTGGGTGAGACTTGAGGATGTTATGCTAAGTGACATCAGCCAGTCACAAAAAGATATTGTACAATTTCACTTATATCAGGTTCCTAATGTTGTCAAACTCATCAAAATGGAGTGTCAAAGGGCCTCCCTGGCGGCATGGGGTTAAGTCCCGGAGCTATAATGCTATCACTGCTGTGTCCTGAGTTTGACCCCCAGCCAGGGAGCTAACCCATATGGTGCAGCAGCGCCCAGGGCTCCCCTCAGCAGTGTATTTCAGTAGATCTGCCTGTTCAGGTCTCCACTCTGGCTCTGGTGAATCCTCTCACCACCTACACCCCAGTTTTTGTATGCATAAAAAAATCTTAAAAAAAGAAAAAAAAAGAAAAGAAATAAGCCAGTCACTAAAGACAACTACTGTGTGACTCCACTAATTGAAGGTCACTGGATTAGCCAAACTCACAGAGACAGAAAGTTGAATGGAGGTTGCCAGGGCCTTGGGGAGGGGGCAATAAGGCGTCACTGCCAGGGCCTCCCTGGTGGTGCAGCGGTTAAGCGCTGCGCTGTGGAGCTGTCAGCAGCGGCGATGCTGGTTTGACACCTGGCCAGGGGAGATTCCCACATGGCGCGGCAGACCTCTCCTGCCTCGCCTGCTGCTCCCCTCAGCAGTGTATTTCCTCGATCTGCCTGTTCTGCTCCCCACTCTGTCTCTGGTGAACCCTCTCGCCGCCGCACGCCTCTGGCCTGTACCCCAGCTTGCATGTATAAATAAATAAATCTTTAAAAAAAAAAAAAGGCATCACTGCCCAGTGAGTCTAGGGTTTCTGTCCAAGGTGGTGAATAGTTCTAAAGACACAGGTGGTGGCGATGGCTACAGCACCATGTGAATGTATTAAAGCCCCTGAACTGCACATTTAAAAATGGTTGAGATGGGCCTCCCCGGTGGCGCAGCGGTTGAGCGCTGCGCTGTGGAGCTGTCGGCCACCAGCGATGCAGGTTCGACGCCCAGCGGGGAGAATCCCACATGGTGTGGCAGACCTCTCCTGCCTCGCCCCTGCTCCCCTTAGCAGTGTATTTCTGATCTGCCTGTTCTGCTCCCCACTCTGTCTCTGGTGAACCCTCTTGCCGCCCCGTGCCTCTGGCCTGTACCCCAGCTGGTATGCATAAATAAATAAAATTCTTAAAAAAAAGGTTGAGATGGTCAACTTTATGTTATTATATTTTAGCACACCTTAAGAAGCTAACCAAAAAAAAGCTGACAAAAAGGGAGCAAATATTTACATATACATGGCCAATCTCTTTATAAACAACCTTAGAAGAATTTTCAAAAGAACGGTAAATAACAAATGAACATTTTTCAATGTTCAACCTTACACACTTGAAATAAAATAATGCAAATTAGATCAAAAAGACAAAATAAAACCCACAGGCAGATCTCTTTTAGCACCCAAGATGCAGTTCCACTTTGATTTATTACATATTAGGGTTTCTTTTTTTAAAGGATTCTGCTGCTGGAGGAAAAAAAAGGATGAAGGTCTGTTCGCTCACCTAGACAAATCCACATATAACCCCCAAAACTACCAGACTTTCTCATTTGCTTCTACCTCCTATATTCATTTAAGGACCAAAGGTAGGGTCTCCCTGGTGGTGCAACGGGTTGAGTGCAGTGCTGTGGAGCTGTCAGCAGCTGCAGCACGAGTTCAATGCCAGCCCAGGGAGATTCCCACATGGTGCGGCAGATCTCTCCTGCCTTGCCCGCTGCTCCCCTCAGCAGTGTATTTCCATCGATCTGCCTATTCTGCTCCCTACTCTGTCTCTGGTGAATCCTCTCACCACCACCCCCACACCTCTGGCCTACACCTCAGCTTGTATCATAAATAAATAAATTTTTTTAAAAAAAAGGACCAAAGGTAAACAAATAAACCTGATCTAGTGCAGGTTAGAACCTGATCTTTGTTGATCTCTTCCTACATGCCTAGGTCGGGCACCCTTCGTGGAGCCTCCTTCCCAACATCAGGAGGCCCAAATGCAAACAGATCCTTTCATACGGCAGACAAAAAACAAGGGAAGCCGACTATGAAGTGAGAGAATCAAAGGCCTAAGCAACAGCTTTATCACATCTCTGTAACTAAACCCCCTCCCATTAATACCTGATGATGAAGAGGGGGTCCTCCCGGATTTTGCTGGCCATGTCAAGAAGGGAATTGGCACCCGAAGGGGCAAAGATAGAGCCTGGGAGGAGTCCTGTCTCAGAAGAACAGCCTGCATCCTTCTCCTCCGTCTTCTCAAAAACGTATTTGTCGATGGGGCGCCCCAGCAAGTACTCATCTCGGTTCACCATCCCGCCAGGGCCCTGGTACATCCAGTCCAATTTCTCTTCTTTTTTCCTAGTTAAAGGGGAAAAAAAAACAACCCAAGGAAATGCATGTTTTTGCAGACCAACACACAGACCTACACAGAGAAGCCAAACTCAAGGGATGGTGACCTGTGCAGCTACGGCCCCCTGCGTGGGCTGAACACAGCACCCCACGTGGTACCAGTAAGAGGTGGTGCTTGCCAGCAGGGAGCTCACCATGGACAGGAACTAGTCACACATCTCAAGCAAATTACGGCTCTTTGCTCAGGGCTTCTCGGGTCTCATTACAAAGTTTGAGTATTATGCTTCCATTTCGAGAACAATCGAAATAAGCACATTATGGATCATCCCATCACCAAGAACAATCTCAGTGACATGCAGCGTGTCTCTATTGTTTTGTGGGTCATTGTCCCATTAGCACCAGGCATGCTACATTTGAAGGGAAAACGAGAAAAGACCAGAGAGAACCTAGTAAGTAAATTATGCTTCAAGTCAAAAGGGATGAGGAAAAAAAAAAGGGGGTAGGGGCCCAAGTTATATCACAGTATCACACCAAACAAATATGCCCCTGTGGTTCTGAGAGAACAAACTAGTGACAGAATTGAATCCTCACACGACACACAACCTGAGATCCACAGAGCATGTGCTCAAGCAGCTACTAGCACATTCACACCGCAAGCAACAAAGCAGTTTCATAAAACAGTATTAATTATAACAATCAATTCTATGTTTTTTAACATGACCTGTTTGGTTTTAGTTTGTGTTTTTAAGATTATGTACACCAACTGAAGCAGGAAGTTGCTAAGTTTGCTGCTTGGATTCTGCTGCTTGCTGGGGCAGAAAGTTGCTAGGAAAGTTCCTCTGTTGTACTGCTTGTCCACAGTAGTAGCTATGGCTACGTTGACCCCCTTCCCAAACAATAAAGTTCATGACGGATGGTGTAGACAAGCTTCCTTATACAAACTGCATAAAAACCTGCCATTCCTGTTATTCGGGGCTCAGATTTTTGGGAGTTATCCCACTGGGCCTGCCAGTCTAACAGGCAAATCTCTCCACCTCTCTGAGGGCCATCTGATTTCTCTGGAAAGTTGCTATAACACAACCATTAGCATAAATGCTTTCCTAGTATCATCTCTGAACATTTTAAATAAGAATAACTTAAACCAGTAGTAAAAGGTCATAACCCTTTAGAATTGTTTTTTTTTCCTATTAAAAAGATAGGTTTGAGGGCCTCCCCGGTGGTGCAGCGGTTAAGCGTTGCGCTGTGGAGCTGCCGGCAGCGGCGATGCGAGTTCGACACCCGGCTGGGGAGAATCCTACATGGCATGGCAGACCTCTCCTGCCTCGCCCGCTGCTCCCCTCAGCAGTGTATTTCTGATCTACCTGTTCTGCTACCCACTCTGTCTCTGGTAAACCCTCTCACCGCCCCATGCCTCTGGCCTGTACCCTAGCTTGTATGTAAAAATAAAAAAAAATAATAATAATAATAAAATAAAAAAAAATAAAAAGATAGGTTTGATAAACACCACAGTCTATAATGAAGAAGTGATTGTGGGCCACTGGGGCCAGACTCCACTCAGCCCGTCTGGCATCCCTCACCCTGACGGAGTCAAGGTGGAGGAGCATGAGCAAGAGTCGCGCCCTGGCGAACTACGCAAAACTGAGGTGGGGGTCTTTACGGTGGGGACCCAGGCAGTGGTGTCTGTCAAGCAATTAAAGGTTTCACCATCCTCCAGCGAGAATAAATCCAAGACTACAGAGGAATTGGGCAGCCATTAAAAGTAGGCCAACTACGAAGTTGAGAACCAGCTTTGTAGTTTGGGGAGTTCTGTCTGCCATAAATGACAGCAGTACAGTTCAAGTTAAAGGGAAGGCGGACCCCTGGAGCTCCATCACAAGTGCTGCCTTAACAATGGCAGTGAGAAAGGAGCCAGTGGCTGTGGCTGCTGGCTCGGTCGCCCTGGGTGGCATTCTCTGAGGCTAACTAGAGGAGCTGGAATCTAGTTAACAAGATTTGCCTCTGTGCAGGTTCCCTGTAGCCCTCAGTTTGCTGGAGTTCCCTCCCAGTTGCCTTCAACCCATTTGCCACCCCCATCTTTTGGAGACTATTAACAATATTAATTGGACTTCCTTCCCAGGATTTTTTTTAACAGAATGAGCTGTAGTTCAAGAAGGATTTTAGAAGACTAAGTTAAGTCTATTTTTAAACCATAGATGGGACAACTATGGTCAAATCAACTATGAAGAAACATTTAGCACCGTTTTCTATTTAAAATAAGGTGGGGAACGGCCTCCCTGGTGGCGCAAGGAGTTAAGTGTCAGCACTATGAAGCTATCCGCAGCCACTGCAACATGAGTTTGAGCCCCGGCCAGGGAGCTTCCCACATGGTGCAGCAGACCTCTCCTGACTCGCCCGCTGCTCCCCTCAGACTGTACTTCAGTCAGTCTGCTTGTTCTGCTCCCCACTCTGTCTCTGGTGAATCCTCACCCACCCACCCACCCCCACCTCTGGCCTATACCCCAGCTCTTGTATGTATAAATAAATTAATCTTTAAAAAAAAAAAGAGGATGTATGAAAAGATAATAGGGGCCTCCCTGGTGGCCTATGGGTTAAGTCTCAGCACTATCACTGTTAGGGCCTGAGTTCAATCCCTGGCCAGGGGGCTAACCCACATATGGCACAGCAGACTTCTGTCTCGCCCACTGCTCCCCTTAGCAGTGGATTTCAGTCAATCTGCCTGCTCTGCTCTCCACTCTGTCTCTGGCGAATCCTTTACCCCCTCCTCCTGGCACCTCTGGCCTACACCCCAGTTCTTCTACACAAAATAAATAAATAAAATCTTAAAAAAAAAAGATAATTTATTCACTCACATTTGGATTGTAATTGTGATCAAAATAAATGTATGTTAGCATTAAAATATATAAAAAATATAATATATAGGGCCTCCCTGGTGGCGCAGCGGTTAAGTGCTGCGCTGTGGAGCTGTCGGCAGTGGCAATGAGAGTTCGACGCCCAGCCGGGGAGAATCCCACATGGTGCGGCAGACCTCTCCTGCCTCACCCGCTGCTCCCCCTCAGCAGTGTATTTCTGATCTGCCTGTTCTGCTTCCCCGCTCTGTCTCTGGTGAACCCTCTCGCCGCCCCACACCTCTGCCCTGTACCCCAGCTTGTATGTATAAATAAATAAATCTTTAAAAAAAAAAAAGAAAAAAATATATAAGGGCCTCCCTGGTGGTGCAGCGGTTAAGCGCTGCGCTGTGGAGCTGTCGGCAGCAGCGCCGCGAGTTCAACGCCCAGCCAGGGAGATGCCCACATGGCGCAGCAGACCTCTCCTGCCTCGCCCGCTGCTCCCCTCAGCAGTGTATTTCTGTCAATCTGCCTGTTCTGCTCGTCAATCTGACTCTGGTGAACCCTCTCGCCGCCCCACACCTCTGGCCTGTACCCCAGCTTGTATGCATAAATAAAATCTTCTAAATATATATATATATATATATATATATATATAAAATATAATATATAAAAAGTGTGTGTGTATACATATAATAAGTGCTTAGAAGAGGAAGAACAAATAACAGTGAAACAAGACAATCATTTCCTTGGGAATTTTTCTGCCTGGTTTTAGGTATCCTGTTACTCAAACAATAAGAAACTCTGAGGGTGGAGAGAATAACTGATTGCAAAAGGTCCCAGGCCTTAAGGTCTTAAGGAAGTCACAGCAGGAATATCATCAGTGGTGACTAGAATATTCTGGGGATCCCATTTTCCTAAATGATAGTATGGTTAAGACATACTGTCATAAAGACATTAATGGTTAAGAGCACTAGCTCTGATATCAGGCAACATGGATTAGAAGACTGGCTCTGAAGCCTAGCAACTTCTCTGAGACTTGGTGTCCTTACCTGTAAAGGGGAAATAAATCAGTACCTACCTCAAAGGGTTGCTGGGAATTAAATAAGTCAATGAATTAAGAGTCCAAAACACAGAGTAAGGACAAAAACACTCACTGGTCTCATTATTATCTATGTTGCTGTTTGTCTCTCCCACCAGATTTTTTTTTTAAAGATTTATTTATTTATGCATATAAGCTGGGGTGTAGTCTAGAGGCATTGGGGGGGTAGGTGAGAGGATTCACCAGATACAGAGCAAGGAGCAGAACAGGCAGATCAACTGAAATACACTGCTGAAGGGAGCAGCAGACAAGGCAAGAGAGGTCTGCTGCGCCATGTGGGAAGCTCCCTGTCCAGGGATTGAACTCGTGCTGCAGTGGCCGCGGATAGCTTCAGAGTGCTGAGACTTAACCCGTAGCGCCACCAGGGATGCCCCTCCCACCAGGTTTTTCAAAACTCCTGGAGAGCAGGGACCACAGTTTATTCACTGTTGAGTCCTAAACAGTTGCCTAATGTTTTCGGTGTTTGACATTGAATGGTAATGGATCTTGAGCTAGGCAGCACTTTTTAAAAGAAAAGCAGATATTAGTGACAGGGTGGGATTTCAAAAGGAGATGTCAGAAATGACAGGGATGATGCCTGTGCGTACTTAACACCAACAAGCACTGAGAATGTGGGACTAGATAGTCATTCATTCACTGTAAGCATTTACGCGGCATACTTCCTGTGTGCCAGACAGATGAGCAAGGCCAAAGGGATGAGAAAGATTCAGGCAGCCAAGCTGCGCACAGCTAGTGGACAAGGCACACCAGCCAACAAAAGACCAAATGGTGTGGATGTGAGTTAGGATTCTGTCGAGGTGACTATGGGACACTCAATCGTAGGCAGACAAATGTACAGTGATAGGAGAGTGTAGGGAGGATAAATGTGGGAATAGTTTAGTACGACTTGAGGAGTCAAAGATTCTTAAAGAGAGAGAGACCAGGGCCTCCCCGGTGGCGCAGCAGTTGGGCGCTGCGCTGCGGAGCTGCTGGCAGCGGCGACGCGAGTTCGACGCCCGGCCAGGGAGAATCCCACATGGCACGGCAGACCTCTCCTGCCTTGCCCGCTGCTCCCCTCAGCAGTGTGTTTCTGATCTGCCTGTTCTGCTACCTGCTCTGTCTCTGGTGAACCCTCTCACCGCCCCATGCCTCTGGCCTGTACCCCAACTTGTATGTATAAATAAAAAATAAATCTTTAAAAAAAAAAAAAGAGAGAGAGAGACCAGAGGGAGAACAGCGAGCCATGGATACTATGAACAGTCAAGAGATGAAAGAGAGGACCTCCCTGGTGGTGCAACAGGTTGAGCACAGCACTATGAAGCTATCCAGAGCCACTGCAGCATGAGTTCAACCCCGGCCAGGGAGCTTCCTACATGGCACAGCAGACCTCTCCTGCCTCGCCCGCTGCTCCCCTCAGCAGTGTACTTCAGTTGATCTGCCTGTTCTGCTCCCCACTCTGTCTCTGGTGAACCCTCTCACCACCCAACACCTCTGGCCTACACCCCAGCTTGTATACAAAAATAAATAAATCTTAAAAATAAATAAAACCTACTTTGAAAAAAAATTTAAGAAAAATCAACACAGATACTCCTACTTCATGGCGCTAGCTAGTCTTAAAAGAACTCAACTAACCACTTGCGCCACCAGGGAGGCCCCCTGGGCATGTCATTTCTGGTCACATCGATAGTCCTGTCCAAAACGCAACTCTTAAATGCCATAATTTATTGTGACTCGGAGTCTTGAAATGAGAAAATATTTGGGGGACAAAAGTCATATAAAAGCAAAACAATCTACAGATTTTTGTTGTTGCTATCATTAAAAGTTCTAAAATTCCATTTATTTTAAAACATCTTAAAATTTCATTCTTAAATTAGAAAGGCCTTCTTCCATTGCAATATCCTGGAAGAAAATGATTTTTATCCTGTTTAAGTTCCATAATGCCAGTTCCATGAAATGAAACAAAGTCTCACACACACAACCTTGAACCTCACAAATCCTTCAAGTATGAGCCATTAAGGGAAACCACACTGGCCAGTGAGGAAGTGTACCATGTGCAGTTGAGGACACAGGGAATTACAGTCCGGACTCCTCATTTGCAGTCTGTCCACGGTTTTTACTCAATCCTGATTCAGAACATACTGCATTTTTCACGCTTCTTATTTTTCTTAGAATATATTTACTCCCATCTCCTTTTACGAGTTGGGTAGTGTTATTGCAACCTGCTATTCCTCTCCTATATTATACAGGGGGAAACTGAAGTAGGGTAAAATTAAGTGGGACTGTCCCATCACTTCCTTCCATGGTACCTCAACGCCCCCCTAAAATGAGCCTGCAATACATAAACAGGACTGAGGGCACCACATATGCTGAGAGGCAGGGTAAGGGCAATCCTCCTCAGTCACGGTTCTCTGTAAGTCATCTGCCTATACTTGACCTTAAGGAATCAGGTATTCTCATCCCCCAGGTTCTAAGGAGGTAACCAAGGTTCTCAAACTTGCTCCCAAACACACGGCTAGGCTAGTGGCTGCAAAGCCAGCCCCAAGCACCCAGGTCAGGCTGATTCTGAAACCAAGCTTGCAACGAGCTATTATGCAGCAACTGGATGATAACTGCCAGGCAGGTCCTGCAATTACCTACACACCAGGACACCCCCAGCGCACTGTACCCTCAGCTCCTCACTTACTTGACAGCCCCAACATCCTCCGCATAACGCTGCATCTCTTCCCGGGCCCTCTCCTCCCGCAGCTCCCGCTGAAGCTCCTCGATCTTCTTCCTCTCAGCCTCATGCTTTTGCTCAGCCTTCCACACTTTCTCCACATTGCGGAGAGTCTGTGGGTGCCAGCTCTTCTTCAGATTCTGTGGTAAATGAAAGGAAGGAAAAAACAATTCCAGGAGTAAGAGAATAGTGAGTTATAACTGGCCCAACCTGACTACCCACTCATGCCCTGTTCATGCCAAGGCAGGCATGTAAGACCAATACGTCTTTAATAATGGCAAGGTAGGCACCCAATACTCTCTCACACATCTGAAGGGGTTTTGTTTAAATACATAAAGCTTCAGGATAGAACAGGCCCTTCAAACACCTCTAACTGGAAATGCATGTGAATCTGACTTCCATTGACTGTACCTGAGTAGGGGTGGGGATGACAACAAAGGAGAAATGGGACAGGGAAGTGGGGAGGTACAGACTCTCAAAGGCAGCAGAACTTGAGTGCCTTTGGCACTGGACATTCATCTTATGAACTCAACCTTCTTTTCCTGAGTCACTTAACATGTTAAATATGCATGGTTCCCAACCCCACCTCACACCTTCCAATCTTCCTTGCCAAGAATCTCCCCTTAGTTCTGATCTCCACTTTACCCTCCAGGAATGCTTCTCTCTGCCTCCTCCCCACGAGTCACTGCTTTGGCTCAGCCTCCCAATCAGGGAAGGATTCCTGGAGGAAGTAACATCTAATTATAAATGAGTTCAGTGATGTAGCGAGGAGGGAACAGAGGGAACAGCTCACACAACTGCAGACGCAGCGGTGAGAAAGAAAACAACACAAAAAAATCAGTATGGCTGGAGACGGTAAGGATGCTCAAGATGAAGCCAACTAAGAAATAAACAGATTAAGGGTCTTATAAACCACATTAAGGGGTTGAACTTTATCTTGTTGACAATGGAATAGTCACAGACAGGTAAGAGACCTAACCAGCTATCCTGTGAAGAACGGATCAGAGAATGCCAAGATTGGAAACTGAAGCCCAGAAGACCACTTAACAAGAATAAATGAGAGAAGTGCACAAGGTACCCGACGTGTAGAAAAAACTCAGCCAATGATGGCTCCCTATTCTTCCTTTTTTCTCTCCCATCTTCATCAGGTTGTTCTATCTATTGATCCTCCCTTCCTTTTTTCCGCCCCTACTCCCTTACCTTATTCTACTGGTCACTCCTCTCCCTCCCTAACATAGATGATTTTGACCCCCAGGAAATATATGACAATGTCTGGAGACATTTTGGGGTGTCATAAATGGGGGAGGTGGGTTCTACAGGCATCTAGTGGTCAGAGGCCAAAGACACTGCTAAATATCCCACAACACACAAAACATCCCTACATATACACATCAAAAAATTACCAAGCCTCCAAATAATAATAATGCTAAAGTTGAAATACTTGGACTAGAGCTCTCTGTTCCTAAACATAGTTACCTAAAGAACAGACTAAATTAGACCAGGCTTAGTGGCATCTTTTTGATTTCCATTCTAACTGATAACACAGACAAACTAATACTTCTGTTATTAGATGCCTAAGCTGATCTATTTTCTTATTCCACTAGTTACACTTCTGAGAGGTTAGTATTTTCTAATTTTGTACCATCCTTTTGTAGGTACTATTTCAAGAACAGTTGAAATTCAGCTGAAGTCAGATCAGATTGCCCTATTTGAAATCTTCACCTCCTACAAATGAACAATACAGTTTTTTGTTTGTTTACATTTCAGAGGTGCTTGGTGTTTTGTTAACACTGATCATGCCATGAATTCCGAAGGAATGGGTTCCAATAGGAACCCAGTATGAATAGGTTGTTGGCTCTTAGAGTGCTTAATATGCAAAACCAACATTAATTCTCCTGACAAGAATCTTGCCCTTGCTTGTTTTTACCAATCTCCATTGCATGGTGAGTAACCCTTATAAACTGTTTTGCCATGGTGACATTTATGGGGCATTCCTTTTTAACAATGTTTATTCTCTTGATGTCTACACGACCATCTTTCTGGTAGATTTTCAAGAATGTGACCAAAGGAACAACTCCATGTTTTCCAAAAGGTCTAGAGAACATATATCAGGTGCCTCTCCTCTTTCCCTTTGTGTCGGTCTTTTTTTGGCAAATTACTGGAAGATGATGGTTCTGGTCAAATGGCTGAACTATACAGGGTAAGAAAAATTGCCACATAATTTATATTCAGTGCTATGAATTTAGCTGTCACTACAGATCAGAATGCAGCACTGAAGGAGGAGTGGAAGGCAGAAAGGTGAATATGAAGAAGATTCCTTCAAGTTTAAAATTAACCCCCAGACATGGCTCAAGGGCTAACAGACTGATCCACAAACCAGCCCCGGACATGACTGAACTCGCTGAGGAAAAGAGAAAGGTCTCAAAACCAGTTATAAAAACAAAGCCGAAACACAAACACTGCCTTGCCACTGTCAGCGACACACTTTGCACACCTTCCCAAGTCTCGGCCCGTCCCCCCGTGACTTCACTGATCCGTCCCCTCTCCAAGGCTATACCCGTCCTCCCGAAAACAAGGTTGCGCCGACGCGGTTACCATCCCGCACCCCCACCCAGTTCCAGTTCCCAGCCGCAATCGGTCTCCGGCCTCCGCCTCTCCCGCCCAGGCCTCCTTCACTTACCAGATCGCCGCCCCCCATGATGCTGGGGACGTTTCCTCACTCACGTTCCCTCGAACACCTAGACCGAGAGGCAACGTTGTGAAACAGTACAGGTGCGACCTCCCCAAATGTGGTCTGGGGAAACCGGCTGCCGCTTTCACTTAGCCCGAACCCACTTCCGGGCGGGCGTCCTGTTACGCGTCGGCGTCGCGGGACGATGACGTTTACTCGCTTTTGCGCTGTGTGGCCGGAGCGTCACGTGAGGCTTCGCAGTTGGGGCTTGATGTCGCGCAGTCTGTAGTCTCCTTTGGACCCCCACCTCCCAGCAGGCCGTTCTCTCACCAGATTTTCTAAAATGTGTGTTGGCTCTGTTGGATTATTTTTGCCGTAGGCCTCGCCGGACTCTCCTGTTGTCATGGCAACGCACCGCGGCTTGCTTAAGGTGCTCACAGGGCGTTTCCCCGGCGGGCTCCGGCGCCCTCCAGCCTAGGCCACTTCACCCCTGCGGACACCCGAACACGCGTGTATTTCCTACAGCTTTTCAAACCCGCACTCTCTTCAACCTCGCCTCGTGGTCAGCACCCTTACTCCAGACCTGTTTTACGGAGTTTAAATAGAAAAGAGCGAACCACAATTCTCCCCGCTTCCCTGCAAATCTTGAATCTGCCAGCTTCCCCATTTCCTTTCTTATGCTTACTGTGGAAGACGCACACCTCATATCTAAAGCCCCGCGAATCACCAACTGTGGATCCATCCCTCACATTCAGTATTACTCCATTTCTTCCTCTTTGTTTTCTCTCCCTCAATTCTCCTATTAGCTCTTTGTCATCAGCATTTTAGACATGCTAAAAAGGAGCTAGGGAGGGAGGGAAGGAAACCCCATGACTTAAGTCTTTGATTCACTTGATATTTAATTTTTGTACTGTCATTCCATTTGGCTACACATTCCCCTCAACACCTTAACATTGAGTGTAAAGGAGTATGAAATAATCCTTTGTCACATACTATATTCCCATTTGTATCTGAGTCTATTTCTGACTTCTCAATTCCATTTTATTAATCTATCCCTGTACTACCACCAAACTGCCCTAATCATTATGACTTTGTTTTGATGACCAGTAAGCCTACTTCTACCTCATGACACTTTTTTCTGGAATTCCATAGCTCTTCTTACACTTTTATTTTTCCAAGTGAACTTTATTTTTTTTTTAAGATTTCTTTTTTATGCATACAAGAGCTGGGCCAGAGGTGGGGAGGGAGAGGGTGAGAGGACTCACCAGAGACAGAGTGGGGAGCAAAACAGGCAGATTGACTGAAATACACTGCCAAGGGGAGCAGCAGGTGAGACAGGAGAGGTCTGCTGTGCCATGTGGGTCAGTGGCTGCGGATAGCTTCATCTTGTGGAGACTTAACCCCTTGCGCCACCAGGGAGGCCCCCAAATGACCTTTAAAGTCAACTTTTCCAGTTCCAGTAACAGTCCTATTGTTTGTATTGATGGATATATTAAATTCATAGGTTAGAAGAATTATGTTATAGCACTTTTCACTCTGTAGTACAATGGCCTGAGACCTTAGTTTACCTTTGTGTTCCTATGCCAGCTACAGTTTTGTTAAATTGTTCTCTAGTTTTACTATTTTTTAGTCTTCCCAACACATGGACTATGATTCATTTTGAGATTTTTCAGTGCATTTCACAGCAAAAATAAACAAAGGAATCATTAAAATGGTTGAGCATAAGCATAACCTTCCTGTCCTCAAGTCAGGAAGATATTTTCCCATGTTTTCCTTTCACAGCTTTATGGCCTATGATCCTTCCCTAATTTTTTGAGACAACCATTTATTGGACAGGGTAAGTTCATTTAAAAATCCGCGAAAATGTGTTCAGTTTTTGGCAGCTTTCCTGCATGCCTGTGACTATGCAGGTGCTTCTCTTTTTCTTTCTCCTTTTCCTAAAGGCCTCCCTGGTGGCACAAAGAGTTAAGTGCAGCAAAAATGTAAAAAAAAAAAAAGTTTGGTGTTACTGGAGTCAATACCTGGAAAGACATGGAGGCTCAGCACCCCTTCCCGTATCCCTTGCCCTGTTCATCACGTCCATCTGAGAGACAAAAAAGTAGCTCAGTAGTTACCTAGAGTTGGATGGTTTGGGAGGACATGGGAAGTGATTACTAATGGTTATAGAGATTTATTTTGGGGTGATGAAAATGTTCTAAAAGTGGTATGGCAATGGTTGCGCAACTCTGGATATACTAAAAGCCATTGAATTGTATATATGAGAGTTATATCCATAAATTGCTACGGAAATAGGCAAGCTGCTCCCTAAAACCCATTTGATGTCTGAATCTGAATGGCAGAATCTTGGTGTTCAACAGAGTCAGGGATGGGTCCATTATATGATCATGAGGCAGAACCACACATCTTGCTGTCCTGTGGCCTTGGCCCAAGAAGCCAAAGAAACTTAGCTAGGGGTTATTTTCTACTATAAACAGGAGGAAACCAAAAAAGGGAGGATACTACCCAGGAAACAGAATCCCACACAGAGGAGATGAAATGGGAATCCCCCAGGTACCAGCTGGTGGCAGGTCTAAACAGCCAGAAGAGTGGTGGAAGGTGTGTGGAGGACTGCCTTGAAGAAATTATTTGGATACATTTGGTTCAGGTGAATAATTATACTGCTAGGCTTTGGAACACTTGAAAATAGTTAAAAACGGGAAAAAATAGTTATAAACAGGGATTCCCTGTTGGCATAGGGGTTAAATCTCAGCGCGACCATCCCTATGTCCTCAATTTGATCAGATCCCAGCCAGGGAGCTTCCCACATGGCACAGCAGGCCTCTCCTGTCTCACAGCTGCTGTCCTCAGCAGTGTATTTCAGTAGATCCACCTGTTCTGCTCCCCACTCTGTCTCTGGTGAGTCCTCTCACCCCCCCCCACACATCTCTGACCTACACCCCAGATCTTCTACTCCTCTATAAAGGTTGACTCAACAGCATTTGCATGATCATGATAATATTAATGGACTCTTCCAGGGCTAAGGCCTGAGGTGAATTCCCTGCTTCCTGCGCCTCACTGTTACCAGCTTTCTGAGTTTAGGTCCTACAATCTTCCAACAACTCTGAGTCTCTACCATTCCTCCAATAGACTCATTTTCTGCCAAAGTGGGTATGTGTTCTATTCCAGGAACTGTAACCCACACAATACATTAAGAAAACAGTGCCCCTAATCCTGTAGAGAGGAGATTACACAGTGTCACAAGCAACAGGTTAATCATACCCTTCAGAAATACCCCTTCAAAAAGCTCGGTTAGAAGTTATATCTGGAGGGCCTCCCTAGTGATGCAACGGGTTAAGTCTCAGCACTATGAAGCTATCCAAACCCACTGCAGCACGAGTTCAATACCTGGCCAGGGAGCTTCCCACATGGTGCAGTAAACCTCTCCTGCCTCGCCTGCCTCGCCCACTGCTCCCTTCAGCAGTGTACTTCAGTAGACCCGCCTGTTCTGCTCCCCACTCTGTCTCTGGTGAATCCTCTCACCACCACCCCCAAACCTCTGGCCTACATCCCAGCTTGTATGCATAAATAAATCTTTTTTTAAAAGTTATAGCTGGAAAAAGTGAGTAGTGTTTTTAAAAGGTATTTCTCTGTGAGCTACAAACATTGGCTCTTCCTCTGACAGCTGTGTATTAATGTACCAACTTCCACTAGATTGAAAACTGAGGAGTGGGAACCTCTTCCATCTTTTCATAGCAGCAACACATGTACTAAGCTCTCAAAAAAACCTAATGTATGAACATCATTTACTGTCATCAGATTGCTAAACTTGTGTTCAAAACTCTTGGATCTAACATGACATTTGCAATTTCATCAGAACTTGCCAGCCTAAAGTGAGTTCTCTAGGACTCACTCCTCAGCAGTTATGTAGAAAGTAGAGACCCTTAGGCTGGAATGTGGAGGTGTTCATCTAATTTCCATTAACAAAGGTGAAAAATGAGGAAAGGAAGGGGGCACCCGGATTTGAACCGGGGACCTCTTGATCTGCAGTCAAATGCTCTACCCCTGAGCTATACCCCCACAACCTGTTAATGATGTTCTTCCTTGTCCACTTATGGTGACTCAATACAATCAAGTTCCACCCACTCCAGAACTCTGGCAAGCTTCATGTTCTAAAGCCCCACCTTCTTTTGTATCCATCATCTGTTTGGCTTTTCTCGTGACCTACAATAAACTGGGTGGGAGCACTTGAAAAATGACATCCTGGAAAGTTGTTGAAAAGGAAACTGGTACAGCTTTAATAATGTGTCCACAGAGTATCAGAATCCTTGAGCTAAGGGCCTCCCTGGTGGCGCAGTGGTTGAGCGCTGCGCTGTGGAGCTGTTGGCAGTGGCTACACGAGTTCGACGCCCGGCCGGGGAGAATCCCACATGGCACGGCAGACCTCTCCTGCCTCGCCCGCTGCTCCCCTCAGCAGTGTATTTCTGATCTGCCTGTTCTGCTCCCCGCTCTGTCTCTGGTGAACCCTCTCACCGCCCCCACGCCTCTGGCCTGTACCCCAGCTTGTATGTATAAATAAAAAAATAAATCTTAAAAAAAAAAAAGAATCCTTGAGCTAAAAAGCACTCCTAGATATCACCTTGTTTACCTCCCACCTCTTGAACTGAGTATGAGAGATAGGAAGATGTCTGTTTTTTTGGATTAAAAGACTATCAGGAAAATCAGAAAATCATTCTCAGGGTGAATGACAATCCGTGTTCACTGCTTGCTTCCTTCTTGATGGAAACAGTAGCCACTTCTGACCTTGGGCCTTGACGATACGCTGTCCAGAGCTAGGTAGTGTGGTTCCTCCTTACCACACCTGCAGAGACCTCACCTTTCAATTCCCACACTGTTTGGCCAGGGCACTGCCTGACGTGCCCTTTCCTCTCACCTCCTCCACAGCATTGAGAAACTAGCTTGCCCCCTACGCCAACCTCAGGGAAGAAACAGTACACTTGGATACACAGATAAAAATCTTTGTTTTTAATATTGAATAACTTTGTAAGTTCATCTAAACATGCCTTGTAAATTCAGGTCGAGGGGTGTGAAAGGAAGATATGCTGCTAGAAGAGAGGGAACTGGGTAACCTCTCCAAAGACGGACGGGCGCAGGCGGAGAGCTGGGGTATTCCGGCGATAGCCAAACCGACCATTGAACCCCTTGATGGCTTTCAGATCAGCATTGTACTGGTCGTGCCCGCTCACCTGCTGGACAGAATGCCCTTGGGGGTGGAGAGAGAGGCCTGAGCCTGCATTCAGACCTCTTGTTTCCCCCACCCCCATAAGGCTGGTATAGGATGCCAAGTCAGTTATAGTCACTATGCTCCCGAGGCCCCGCTGGACTCTCAGTCCTCACTTGTCTTGAGCCACTGGACTGAGAAGCTGAAAGTTAGTGAGGTCAGGAGACAGATGACTTCCTAAAAATCAACCTCAAACCAGGAATAGTGTGTGGGAGGAGCATGAATGGTATATTCCAAACAAGAAGGATCAGAAACTTCTAGGTTTGGCTGAATTTGCCTTGTTCCCAGGGGAACTGAGGAACTTCCACCTTTGCCTCTGACCTCTGGAGAAAATGGATGAGCTCAATTTATTCAACTGATGACAAAGGTCACGTGGCTAGAGAATGGTCAAAGGGTGATGGAGCTGGGTGGAAGGAGGATTCAACTCTTTCAACTCTTCCTCTCCTGTTGCTACTAAATCAGGCCTGGGAAATGAGCCAGACACAGCCTGTCCTGGGAGCAGTGAGAGGAACAGCGAAGAGAGTGGACTTTCTTTCTATCTCAACTCAGCCCTGCTTAGCAAATCACTTTAACTCTAAACTTCAGTGGCCCCAGTTATAGCATGGGGACAGCGCCTGCCACACAGTAACTAAACACAGCAGCACTGTGACATCATCTGTTCCTGAAAGAGAAGAGAAGCAAGAGGATGCTGTTCCTGGACTTGCACCCTCCCACAACCCAGCTTGGCCATCGCCTGGTGTCTTTCTCTAAACTCTGAGAGCACACCAGCTTCCTGGGTGGGTCCACAGTGAGGCTGGAAAGCCAGGTGGCACTTGCCTGCCCCTGCCCAGTTTCTCCTATTGAGGTATCTCTGGCCTTGTCCGAAGATATGGAAATAATCCACTATCCAGCCATCCCTTCCTGTACCGCAGTGATCCTGAATGAGGGAGAAAATACAGAACATTGTGAGCCTTCTTGCTGGGTGTGGAGAGTACAAATTCCCCTGGGGCTTGTGGTGGGGAGGGGAAGAAGTCATAGCCAGAGGAAACTGGACAAATTAAATAAAAATTTGACCTATTGCTCTCTGGTAGATGCAGCTTGACTTGGCAGTTATGAGTCAGCCTCTGCTGCTGGACAGACTGGTTCCAGTTCCAGCTTTGCCACTAGTAAGTGCATGAAAGAAAGCTTGCAATGACAGCATTTCTGGACCTCAGTTTCCTCATTAGTAAATAGGAGGGTTGCTGTGAAATTTCAGTGAGAACGTTCAAATGAAGGGCCTGGCATTATAAAGGTTGAATAAACATTATCTTTACTGAAATGAAAATGATACCTACCACAAATGATGGATTGTGATGATTAAATAATACTTATAAAATGGAACACAGAAAGTTTCAAAAGTGTGTCCATCACATTTCTTTCAAAGTTTTTAAATACTCCTATTTTCATCCTTACTCCTACCCCAGACTTGCTTCTCTGTGCTAAAAGTTACATGAATAGACAGCAATTAATACTCAAGCACGGTAGCCCAAGATGTGGACCATATATGCATGTACTGAATACACGTGAACACAAAACACCAGGACTGCAAAGAGCCCCAAGATTTGTTCACAGAATAACACCCATTAAGCCTCTTCTCCCCTGACCTAAACACAAATATTAGAGGCAAGAGTATTTTTAAAGAAATAGGAGCATCAGCAAATAACCTCAGAACCTTTGATCCCAGGCAAGTACTGTCCTGGGGAGGGGCAACACTCACGAGGGAAAAGGCTGGGAAAAGTAAAGTTTGAGAGATTTCCTTTCCAGTAGCTCACAGACGCTCACCCCCACCCCCACCCCCACCCCCGCTCCCACCCGGGGCCTGCCACCAAGAAGTCCCCTTCCCAGGGACCCACCATCCCAGACGCACTTCTGTCTTGTTCACTGAAATCACACAGATTTTAGTGCTTTTAGAGAATTTGCTGCATACGTTCACCCTTGGGTCGACCCTGACTTCAGGTCAATGAAACGGATTTGTTTGAGAGAGGCGGGGTTTTTGAGCTCCTAAAGCTTGGTGAAAACAGCAAATGCGTTTAGTCCCCAATTTAGGGGTGGAAAATGATTCTGCGAGCTCGCACTCAGCACCAGCTAACCTCCTCTTCCATTTCAGGGGTTTCATTAAGAAAACTGAGAGGGTGGAATTCGGGGAGGGAGGACCTCCCTGTTGGGGAGGGAGCCGGAATGTGATGCGCGGATTCGGGAAGTCGGGCCGCGACGAGAGCAGAGACAGCTGTACCTCCGCCGCACTCCGGTACCTGCTCAGTTTTCCGCAGCACGGGCGGAACCACGTGGCTCCGGAAGTACCGGTGGGCGTGGTAGTCCTGCTGCGCGTTGTAGGGCGGAATCGCCGACCACAGCTTTGGCCTCAGGTGCTCATAGGTGCGGGCCATGGTGCTCACGGCCACCCCATCCAAGATGAAGCCCTTTTCCAGCCGCAGAGGACACTCGCACACGTGCGCCATCCCAGCCACTGCTGCCTCCGAGGGCCTTCCGGGCGAGAATGGAATGCCCCAGGCGGGGGCTCCCTGCGCATTGTTACGTGGTAGCTATCAAGTAGCCCTGCGACGCAAACCCTATAGTACCCACTGACCAGAGAGGCCCTTAGGTTGGTGGGGGAAAATTGCTGGTACGGTCCTGAGGTGAGGTGACCTGAGGTGAGGTGACCGGGTGGCGCGTGACGATGAAAGGAGTCGGAGATTGAAGGGGCTACTGAGGGCGGGCAGTGTACGTGCCCAGCTTCTGCTTTTAAGAAGCTAAGTGGGTTGTCTGCTCCTTGTATATACACTTCACTCAGTTCTGTTGAAGTTTCTCTGTACCCACAATGGAACAGAGAATTCATAAAGCATCTACTTCCAGCTCTCGTTTTTACAGAACTGGTAGCTAAAACTCAAACACTCCAAAATCCCTTAAATCCGTTTCCAGGCAGTCGGAACTAGCACTCAAGTCTCCTGACTTCCGGTAAATTTAAAGCACTTCCCTCCTGGACCCACTTTTTTTTAATCAACCACAATAGTATTCCATCCACTTTTTTTTTTTTTTTTTAAGAAACCCAGTTGACACATTTCCTCTCTAGCTAGTTTTAGGTATATACAGGACACAGCAATGTGAGCAATGTTTTTCTCTAGTTGGTGTGATTTCTATTTTCTTCTTTGTACCTCTTTCTCAAATCTGTCTTGAATAAATCTTTATGTAGATGCTTCACTTACCACTTATTCAAACTCCTCTGCTCCTCACACCAACTCTGAAAGGTGCTATTATCCTCATTTTACAAATGAAGATAGGCTCAGGGAGGAATTTGCTTTTATATTCACTATTATACATAAAAACCATTAGTCCTGCAATTCAATACTGACATATTTAATCTTTCTACATAGCTTGAGTCCCTTCTATTAAACCTTTCATCTGGAAAGCACAAGGAAGATAGAAGGAAATAACAGGTGTAGCTGTAGGAAAACCAAGGTGTCTCCCATCTTCCATCCACTCCATTTTAGGGCACGGTGGGTAGGTGTCCTAACCAGGATAGCCAATTTCCCATATCTTTCAAGTGTATCACCCTATTCCAACTATACACAACTCTACTAATCTTGGAAAACACAACAGGTGTCTCCCTGGCAGACTTACACAAGATCACAAAGGGTCCAAGAGAAGGTGAGTGGGGCATGCGTTCTTGACCTAAGTCTTGTCCACCACCTTCAGGACTGTGGACCCTGTACAAGTTGGCCTCACACACTGTAATGGGATGTGCCTTTATTCTTGGGACTCAAATTACTTCTGTTCGGAGAAACTTATCCATACCCATTAGTAGTCAGACCTGAAGCAGAAAAATTTCTTTTGTAATCAGAGAAAAAAAGGATTAATTTCAGGGGCCTCCCTGGTGGCACAGGGGTTAATCTCAGCACTATTAAGCTATCACCAGCCACTGCAGCGTTTTTTTTTTTTAATTTATACATACAAGCTGGGGTACAGGCCAGAGGCGTGGGGTGGCGAGAGGGTTCAACAGAGACAGAGCGGATAGCAGAAGAGGCAAATCAGAAATACACTGCTGAGGGCCTCCCCGGTGGCGCAGCGGTTAAGTGCTGCGCTGTGGAGCTGTGGGCAGCGGTGACACAAGTTTGACGCCCGGGCCGGGGAGATTCCCACATGGCATAGCAGACCTCTCCTGCCTTGCCCGCTGTTCCCCTCAGCAGTGTATTTCCATCCATCTGCCTGTTCTGCTCCCCACTCTGTCTCTGGTGAACCCTCTCGCTGCCCCACGCCTCTGGCCTGTACCCCAGCTTGTACGCATAAATAAATCAATCTTTCAAAAAAAAAAAAAGAGGAAAAAAAATACACTGCTGAGGGAGCAGCGGGCGAAGCAGGAGAGGTCTGCCGCACCATGTGGGATTCTCCCTGGCTGGGCGTCGAACTCGCATCACCTAGTGCAGCGCTTAACCACTGCGCCACCGGGAGGCCCACTGCAGTATTTCAATGCCAGGCCAGGGAGCTAACCCACATGGCACAGCAGGCCTGGCTTGTCTCACCTGCTGCACCCCACCCTGTCTCTGATGAATCCTCTCACCCTCCTCCTCTCTACAACTCTGGCCAACACCCCAGTTCTTGTATGCATTAATAAAAATCTTTTAAAAAAAGGGTTCATTTTAAATAACAGGCTAGGGACTTGTCACATTAAATCTTAAATTTTACTAGGTTGGATGGGTAGGGGAAGACAACAGTTCTGCAGTGATTTACTAATTTACTACTCCCCAAATCAAGAATGGCTCAGCCTACACAGACCGCTGGTTCTGTCTTGGCTACACTTTGGAAATCTCCTGAGGTGTTTTATGAAGTAGTTATCTGGGCCTTAATTTCAGTCTTGTCTGAGGATACGGCCTGGACACATTTAACCACTGCTCTCTATTTTGATTGTATTTCATCCTGATCTTGGACAAAAGGGTAGTTAACTCTGGTTTGGACAGGGGTAAGGGTGGGCTACAACCTTCACATACAATTTGCCAGGGTTTATGCCTACTATATTGGCATAATTATATTCTTTTATTCTTAAACTAGGGCCTGGCAGATACATTACATGGTCATCCTGTCAAAACATTTTGATAGCAAAAAAACTGCAGGTCCGACCAACAATTTAATAATCTTCCATGAGAGCAGATTTACATGACAATTACCACGTGTTAAGTTACCTAGGGTAACTTGTCATCAATATCTGCAATTAATCCTGTACACTTAGGAAAGTCCAAGGACTACCTTTTATTCTAAGCACATGATCACATGAAGAGTTTTGTTACAAAGGTAGCAAGGGTTAGCTGGTGTCAAGAGAGACTTAATGACTTCTTTTCTTACAAATGGGCCTAAGAATCATGCAATGCTGCCAGCATTGGAAGCAATCCTGGGCCATAAGTCTGCACATTCTTTTGCAACTGGTCCAGTGATCGCAGAACCTGTATTGGGGAGAGGAAAAAAGAAGGGACAGTCATACTCTTAGACCCAAGAGTTAAATTAATCAAATTCCAAAGACCCAAGGAACCTTGTGGATTTATTTACCTTTCATCTCGCCTTTATTATTTACTATTACCCCGGCATTATCTTCAAAATAAAGAAATACACCATCTTTTCTCCGATATGATTTTCGTTGTCGAATTACCACTGCGGGATGTACTGAGAGGGAAAGAGACATCAACCATTGTCAAGACAAGACCCAGTACAGAAGAAAGTTGCTCACACCTTGTCTAGCTCCCTAACACACACCATTTGGAAGGATTATAATCGCCATTAGCAGGTGTGAATCTGTATTCTTTTGGGGAAGGCAATTAGCAACTTGTTAAGAACTTTTTATGCCTTCCTCCACTTCACCAAACAGGTGGGTACTGTTCAGTTTCTGGAACTGTTCAGATCACAGAACTGGTGACTGGACACCCCGCAGATGGAAAGAATGGAGAGGTCAAGTTATTAATTCATAGGCCACATTCCACACATAAAAAATTAAAACCTTTAAGACAGTACAACAACATGGTCTAAAAATGCTTTCAAGAACGGTTGGAATTAAATATATTTTTAAAGATGAATATACGAAACCTGTAACTACTAATGTGCTTTTATACACACATTCCATGAGTATGTCCAGAATCTCAGCTGTACACGCTACCTAATCTGAAATGCCTTTCTAACTGCAGGGAAGATGTTTAAATAGAAGGGGAAAACAAAAAAAATACTACCCTAAATATATACACATGCACAAAACAGAATCATTTAAAATAATTAATTTTTTATATGTGGAAGTATCATCCATTAAGCCAAAGTGGGTTATGGACTGTTACACAGAAAATTCACAAACTAAGTCTGCTTTTTTTCTACATACAAGAAGGTCAGACATACAATAAACTATTCACAATGAGCATTCTCTTGGTGGTTTAAGGTAATTGAATGTGTACTTCCATTTATTGTGATATGAACTTTTTAACTTTTTTTTAAAGATTTATTTATTTATGCATACAAGGTGGGGTACAGGCCAGAGGCGTGGGGCAGCGAGAGGGTTCACCAGAGACAGAGTGGGGAGCAGAACAGGCAGATAGATGGAAATACACTGCTGAGGGGAGCGGTGGGCGAGCCAGGAGAGATCTGCCACTGCTGGGCAATGAACTCGCGTCGCCCCTGCCAACAGCTCCACAGCGCAACACCCAACCACTGTGCCACCAGGGAGGCAGTGAACTATAACTTTTTGAGGAACTGTTTTCTACAGTAACACGTTACTTAAAAACAAACAAACAAAAAAACCTACACATATGAATAGGACACTTATCCAGACCTTTAAAACAAAGTATCTACTATGGAGTAGAAAATTTGAAAGAACTTTCAGATTTTTCTAATGGGGCTCGCTCTTGGCTATCCTTGAGCTAAGTAGGCAGTCTCTGAAGTTTTTAACAATGGGGTACACACTCAGTGACAGGTTAAATTTTCAGATGAATCTAGTGAATAAGTAAGGTCACAGAAATACAGGACTCTGGACTTTCAGTCCTGCCCCTACCCCACATTTCTGTGCATTGTACTAAGTCTGAAGTGAAGGGATGTATTCGTTTATCAGAAAGAAGGAACAATAATAAAGTTGGAAATTCACAACTTTTAAAAAACTTTAAAAAAACACGAAACATTAATGAATTAAGTGTTCTCTGATCTGTCCCATGACTGAGAAGAAGCAGGATCTGCTTCTGTCTCGCCCACGATGATGGTTGTTTGCTCTGCCCTTCCCTGACAGCTCCCTAGGCCACAGATCAGACCTAGCAAGCGTTCCAAGAGGAAAGTTAGTACATCTGTAGGTTCCAACGTAAGTGTCATTGCTACTTATTCCTTGCCTACCAAGTCCTCAAGTGGTTAAGGTATACAATGTAAGATTTCTGAAAAGGCTAAATAAGACCCTACGAAGAAATACAGGCACATAAGGAATAACTAAGATACTTGGCCCTGACCCATCACATCTGTATTGTATATAAAGAGATGGCTAGGACTTCACAGGAAGAACAAGATATTCCAGGGCAGACACACTAAGCAAGTAGAGAAAGCTCATGACCTGAAAAATTAAACTGCAAGGAATATCTAAAGCCAGACGAGGGCAGGTCTCCTGCCTGCCTATGACTATGAGGTGCCGCTTTTCTTTCTCCTTTTTCTAATAAATCTGTTATCTTAAAATGTAAAAAATCAAGTCAGACTGGACACCACAAGTCGTAAGTGTTCTGAGGATTTCCACCTTTAATTCATATACTTAGAAGAGGGACCTAAACGGGAGAAAAGAGCACAAGGGACTATGGTGATGGTTCACCGGTGAACTGGTGGTGGGAAACCTACAGGAAGAAAACCTACAGGGAATACACAGTAATGTAAAGGATATAAAAAATAAAGTATGGGGCCTCCCTGGTGGTGCAGCAGTTAAGTGCTGCGCTGTGGAGCTGTCCACAGCAGCGACGTCAGTTCGATGCCCGTCCATGAGTTGGGATGCAGCTGGGGAGATTCCCACATGGTGAGGTAGACCTCTCCTGCCTTGCCTGCTGCTCCCCACAGCAGTGTATTTCCATCCATCTGCCTGTTCTGTTCCCCACTGTCTCTGGCGAACCCTCTCGCCTGTACCCCAGCTTGTATGCATAAATAAATACAAAAAAAAAAAATATATATATGTTATGATTTCGGGCCTCCCTGGTGGCGCAGCGGTTGAGCGCTGCGCTGTGGAGCTGTTGACAGCGCGCCATGTGAGTTAGACGCCCAGCCAGGGAGATTCCCACATGGTGCGGCAGACCTCTCCGCCTCGCCTGCTGTTCCCCTCAGCAGTGGATTTCTGATCTGCTGTACTGCTCCCTGCTCTGTCTCTGGTGAACCCTCTCGCCGCCCCACGCCTCTGGTCTGTACCCCAGCTTGTATGTATAAATAAATAAATCTTTAAAAAAAAAGTTATGATTTCACCTGATTGAGCTCTAAACACACACACACACACACCTTATTTACTGAATATGACCATGAAAATCCTTTAAAATAATTTAAGTAGGAGACAAGCACAAACGACACACAAATTACCACCTGGATTAAGGGCTATGGGAAGGAGAGATATAAACAATAAAGTAAGCAGAAGATGGCTGGATTAGATTTTAGGATCTGAGGTACAAAGGAAGTAGCATAGTTTTGAGTGAAAATTGAAGAACCAAAGGAAAGGTGTAAAGACTAGGGAAGGGACCAGAAGGAGAGACTAAATTCCAGAAAGACAAGGCTTTTGTTTCTATAGGTGTAGGTATGTGCGGTAGTCTTTATCTGCTGTACTGAACAGGGGAAGTGGAAGGATTACTACAGCTTCCACAAAAAGCTAAAGAACTTAAGCAAGGAATAGACAAGATTTACATTTTTCGAACATTGGTCCTGGCTGCAGTAAGGCAAATACATTTAGGGAGTAAGGGACCAAGAATACAGATAAGCCCATGTCCATTAAGACAGCAGGAGTTTTAACTGCAGATGCTTTCTCACACGGCCTCTTAAAAGACAGCAAGCCTGAAGAGGCCATGAGAACAGTAAAACTGTTCTATTTTCCGTAACAGGGAGAGAGATATTCAACTGTGGACAGGAAGGAAGATTTGGTCTCTACTCACCCTTCTTTCTGAGCTCTGGTTTGCCTTTCTTGACTGTGGCCATCACCATGTCCCCCACACCAGCAGCAGGGAGTCTGTTGAGTCGTCCCTTTATCCCCTTCACAGAGATGATGTAGAGATTCTTGGCTCCTTTAAAAAGATGTGAGCAAGAAACAGAGATGATGTAGAGATTCTTGGCTCCTTTAAAAAGATGTGAGCAAGAGTTCTTTTTGAGGGTATACTAGGCGGTTTCACAGGTGTAACATGGTCCCTCAGACTCCCAAAGCCTCTCCTTCCATTCATACTCCCAAGCAGTGAGTCTAAGGCAGACGCCGTGTTACACCACCGATTGAAGCAAGACAACACAGCATGCTGCTGCTTCACCCAAAAGCGGTGTTTTTACTCTGCCCTTTCTTGACGGCTCAGTGGGCCATTAGTAGGCGGCCTACTGAGTGCTTTTAAAAGGGGGTGTGCAGCCGGGTGCAACCCAACGCCTCACCTGTGTTGTCAGCACAGTTGATCACGGCTCCTACCGGAAGACCCAACGAAATCCGGAATTTCGCACCAGAGGACCCACCACGTCCTGCGGGTAAGAAGGTAAGTTAAACAGGACAGGTCAACGTGCAGTCTTAGTTCGGCGTTCCCATCAGTCTCGAGCTACAAATTCATCCGCATGTTTTGGGAGACTACGACCGGTAGATCCTCCAAGACTCCACACATTCCCTCCCCCAACACGGCTCACTAGGTTCTCACTGCAAGTAGCCGATTCCTCACGATAACCACCCTTACATGGAGATTAAGGAACCTGGACGACTCGCTCTTCGCTCCAACTTTCACAACACGCGGTTCTTCCTGCAAGGCGGGGGGCCACACAAGTCGCCCACTCCGGCGTCTAAGCCAGTTCAATTTCAACCCCATTACTGCAGCTGTAGGCAAGGAGCGATCAAGCGCGGTTCGGCCTAGACTCGGGTCGGGATACTGCCAGCTCGGCGCTCCAGGCGTTCCCTCTCCCCCTGACACTTCGGGCGTCCTTTCGCCGCTCTCGAGGGGCCGCGGCTCTTCCTCTCCCACCCAGAGAAGAAGAAAGAACCCCAGCTCCCTAAGGCCGCAGCTCTTGGCGAGACCAGAAGCAACTGCGCGACAGATGGCGAAGGATTCCCCCATAGCCAAAACCTTACCTCGCTTCGACATCTTGAGCGCCGGAAAGGGACAAAAAGGAAGTAGATACAAAGCACACTGGGATATCAACGCTGGCGCCCCGCCCCCTCATCACGTGACCAGAGTCTTGCTCAACCCACCACTTCCTCAAGGGGCTGCTTTATACGTAATAAGTGGAGGACGTCAACTGGGATTCTTGCTGCGAAGTTGGGGATGGAGAGATCGGGGGTTTGGGAAGCGAACGAGTTCCAGAATCTTCTTTATGAGTTGGGGGCACAAAAACGGTGGTTATTTATTTACACAGCGACGTCTTTCGAGGACTCAGTATGTACTGGTGTTTATCAGGGCGTGGAGGTCCGAAGGAGGGCGCGCTCTAAACGGTGTCACTGGGAAATGATGCGTACCATCGTAGCGCTACAGATCACACCACCGATAGTGTGCTTGTAACCATACCCAACTTGCTTTATTAAGGACCTCGTTCATAGCTTCAACGTTTCCCATATTTCTGACTTCTTTCCTTCAGCGATACATTCATTCATATATTTGAGAGCCTACTTTATGCCAGATCCTGTCTTGGGCATACGTTAGACTACATCAGGGGGCAAAACAACATTCTTACCGCTTATGCCGCTTACATTTGGATGGAGCTGCGGTGATGAATGTGGGAATTAAACACAACAATAGTATGCTAGATGGTGATAAATATGAAAAAACAAAAGTAGAACAAGATAAGGAATGAGAAAGTGGGAGGAGGGGCAGCTTGCAAAATGAAGTAGAAGGGTCAGTGTGAACTCATGGAAGAAATTGACATTTGAGCGAAGACTTGAAGGCGTGGGAGTTAGTAGAATTACCTGGAGAAAAGCAGTTCAGATACAGTCATTAGCCAATAAAAGATCTCAAGTCAGGAGTGTGCTTGAACTCTTAAGAGAGTGAATGTGTCAGAAGAACACTGGTTGAACTGTTGAGACAAAAGTATGAAGGGGACACAAAAATACAAGTAAGGAAATATGTTAGGGAACTGTTGTAACCCAGGAGAGAAATGACAGTGGTTTGAACTAGTATGGTAGAGTAGAGGTAATATGATGTGGTCAGATTCTGAGTATGTTTCAGAGGTAGAGCCAACAAAATGTGGGGTGTGGAAGAGAACTGAAAATGTCTCCAAGGCTAGAGGTCTGAGCAAGTGAAGGATGACATTGCCATCAATCAAGAGAGGGAAAGCTATGAGAGAAACAGATTTAATGGGAAATGTAGGAGTTCAATTTTGTACATGTTGAGTTAAATGTCTATTAGACAATCAAATGAGATTCAGTTAATAATTCAGGCTAGCCTGGAGTTTGGGAGAGGAAATATAAATTTGGTTTTTTTTTAAAGATTTATTTATTTATACAAGCTGGGGTGTAGGCCAGAGGTGCAGGGCAGCGAGAGGGTTCACCAGAGACAGAGCAGGGAGCAGAACAGGCAGATCAGAAACACACTGCTGAGGAGAGCAGCAGGCGAGGCAGGAGAGGCCTGCCACGCCATGTGGGATTCTCCCCGGCTGGGCTTCGAACCCGCATCGCGAGCTGCCGACAGCTCCACAGCGCAGCGCTCAACCGCTGCGCCACCAGGGAGGCCCAGGAAATATAAATTTGGAAGTTGGGACCATGTGATATATTTAAAACCTGTGATAATGGACGAGATCACCAAAGAAATGAGGGTAGTTAAAGAAGACCAGGGACTAAACTCTAGGTTACTTTACTATTAAGAAGCCCATAAATCTATAAATTTGCAGGGCCTCCCTGCTGAAGCAAGGGGTTCAGTCTTAGCCCTATGAAGCTATCCAGAGCTACTGCAGCACAAATTCAATCCGTGGCCAGGGAGCTGCCCACATGGCGCAACAGACCTCTCCTGCCTCGTTGGCTGCTCCCCTCAGCAGTGTATTTCAGTCAATCTGCCTGTTCTCCTCCCCACTCTGGTGAATCCTCTCACCCCCCAACACCTCTGGTCTATACGCTAGCTTGTATGCATAAATAAATAAATAAATCTTTAAAAAAACCTATAAATTTACAAATCTCTCTTTTTACTCTTAAAATAGGCCTCCCTGGTTAAAGTCTCAGCACTATCAAGCTATTGCCAGCCACTGCCGCATGAGTTCTAGCCCCTGCCAGGGAGCTAACCCACATGGCGCAGCAAACCTCTCCTCTCTCACCAGCTGCTCCCCTCAATGGTGTATTTTAGTAGATTTGCCTGTTCTGCTCCTCACTCTGTCTCTAGTGAATCCTTTCACCTCCCATGCCTCTGACCTACACCCCAGTTTTTGTATGCGTAAACGAATAAAAATAAATCTTTAAAAAAATGCCTTCACTTGATCTGGCCAGCTTCTGTAGCTGCCAGTTTTTCTTTTTCACTTCTCAACCAAATTCTGTATTTCTAAACATATATTTTCCCTGCCAGATTAGTCTGTCTTGATAAATGAAACTGCCATCCATCTGAGACTCCTGTCCAAGTTCTTTTCAGTTTTTACATGTCTCTCAAATTTATCCACTTTGCTCCATCTCCTCTACTACCACCATGGTCCAAGCTGCTTCTGTCTCTTGCCTAATGTATCTCCTGGCTTCTATTTTTCCCTACTCCATCCACTCTTCATACGGTGGCCAGGAATAATTTTCATACATATAAATTTTTTTTTATTTGTACATACAAGTTGGGGTACAGGCCAGAGGCTTGGGGCGGCAAGAGGGTTCATCAGAGACAGAGCGGGTAGCAGAACAGGCAGATCAGAAACACACTGCTGAGGGCAGCAGCGGGCGAGGCAGGAGAGGTCTGCCGCACCATGTGGGATTCTCCCTGGCCGGGCGTTGCCGACAGCTCCACAGCGCAGGGCTTAACTGCTGCGCCACCGGGGAGGCCCATACATATAAATTTTACCATGTCCTGCTTCTGAAAATCCTCTAATTTTTTTTGTTATTGTTCTTAGAATCAAAGTTTAAATCTATATCATGATCTGCTAGGCTCTGCTCTGGCGTTGTCCTGCCTTTCAGCCTCCTCTTGCCATGCTCTGTTGCGCCACAGAATTGATATTTTTCATTCCAGATACTGTCCGTGCTCCCAATTCCCATGGCCCTCACTCATACTTGAAATACTCTACCTTGCCTACCCTCATCACGTGTTTCGTGTCTACTGATTTTTCAGATGTCTGCTTAAACGTCTCCTTCTTACAGAAACTTGCCTTGACTTCCATACTAGATCAGATCCCACTGTCATAAGCTCTCTAATCATGCTATATTTTCCCTTCAGACTGTTTATTACAATTTAAAAAGAAACAGCTGATCATTATTTGTTGAATGACTCCCTGCCCCCAACTAGTCTATAAGCTGCACAAGGCTGGGTCCATGTCCTTTGTAGTCAAGTTTGTCCCCAGCAATTAACATAGAACCTGGCTCAAGAAGTACATGTTGAATATCACTGAACAATGGAGAGCTCTACCTCAATGGTCCCCATCTGTCAACATCCAAATAACACCCTAAAGAAACCACCTTCACATTTCTTTTTAACTGGCTCTTAATAGGAAGTTAAAGATAGTTGTTCAGCAATAAGCAGGTCTTCACCACTGCCAGCTGATGTCCAGCCTCCCGAGCTCCTTATCACTCCCCGGGACTTCTGGCCTAAAGCAGGTCCCGATGTGCCTAGTCTGGTCTTCTGATAGTACTGGTTCCCAGAACTCCTGTGGATGCGTCCTTGGGCTGGAAAATTAACTCAGAGTAGACAGGCCATAAACAATGTGTGTGTGCCGATTTCTACTATAACCTGAAAGTGGGGGCCTCCCTGGTGGCACCAGGGTTAAAGTCTCAGTGCTATCAAGCTATCTCCCGCCACTACTGAATGAGTTCAATGCCTGGCCAGGGAGCTGACCCACATATGGCGTAGCAGACCTATCAGGTCTCACCTGCTGCTCCCCTCAGCAGTGTATTTCAGTAGATCCTCCTATTCTGTTGTCTCTGGTGAATACTCTCACACACACACCCACGCACACATCTGGCCTACATTCCAGTTCTCCTATGCATAAATATATAAAAATAAATCTTAAATAAAAAAGAAGAGTGGCTTTGCTTTACATTGCTTTAGAAATCCCCTTTAACATCTCACTTAGTAAGAGCTGAATCTTCATGTTTTCACTTTTAATTTGTTAAGATATCACACATCATGTAGCCTCTTCTGGAAAGCTCACCTGTATATACATGAAGGAACAGGAGTGAAACAGTTAAATAGTGTAGTAATTACAAAAATAGCTTTTTTTCTCTACCAGGAAGGATTTCACACCTAAGCATCCCTTCACCCTAGACCACACTTCACTAACCGCAGGTCACCTGGATTGCTGCAGACAATACACTGTAAGATATTTCCCTTACACATAGGCATTAGAATGTAAAATCCCTGAAACCATAGATTTTTTGCTCTATTTCCAGAAAACACCAAAGGTAATTGCCTCTGTAAATACTGCTGTATTTATGGGCGGTAAGGCTTAAAAGGGAAGTTGGTAGGGGGCACCCGGATTTGAACCGGGGACCTCTTGATCTGCAGTCAAATGCTCTACCCCTGAGCTATACCCCCTCTGCAGGAGAAAAGAAGATTACAGCTTAAATGTAGTGACTGCAGTGTTTTCTGACCAGCCAGCCACCCTGTTAATAATAATAAAAATAATTCTATATTTATGATTAACTGCTTCAGGTTTTCTGGGTGATTCAAGAGAAGTTTGCGAAGGCAATCCGAACTCAAGTGGTGGGTGAGGAAGAAGTCTGTTCTGACCCGGGTTTGGAAGTCCTGTGGGTGGAATGTGTTGGGATCCCTCTTCTCCATAAACTACTACCTTTTCTACAGCAAGCATCGTCAAGTCTGATTTCCATCCTTCCAGCCTATAACCTGAACTTCATTGAATCCCCAGCCCAGTGCTTTGCACACCAGAGGAAATACTTCCCTTATCCTTCCTACCAGATGTGGCCCCGTTGTCTCTATTCCTTCCAGCATCTTCAGTCACTTTCTCTCCGCTGACTCCTTCAAACATCATCATCATTTCCTAGACTGGAAAATCCTTCCATTAGCGGTGATAGCATGTCCATTTCTTCCTTTTGCTTTCTTTCTTTCAAAAGATTTATTTATTTGTGCATGCAAGAGAGGTCTGCTGCACCATGTGGATCAGCTCCCTGGCCTAGGATTGAACTGGTGCTGCAGTGGCTGCCAATATCTTCATAGTGCTGAGACAACCCCTTGCGCCACTAGGGCGCACTCATTTCTTCTTTTATACTACTGCTTCCTCCCATCCCCTACCACACAGTTTTATTGCGAATTGGCATGCATCTTTGTATAAATCTAAGGTGTGCAACATGCTCTCGCCACCAATTTTTAAGAGTCTGAAACATCGTTTCTCTCATTATCATTACCAGCTCCACAATTTCGCTACTCTCTGCATCTGATTTCTCCACTGCGAGTTATTTTTCCGTGTGCATGAATATCTTGTTTTTCCATATAGGCTGTACGTTCTTTGAGGGGAGGGATCATGTCACATTCCTTTTTTGTATCCCCACAATAGTTAGCACAGTGCCTGTTGGCTATAAGCCTTAGATTTTACTTGCCCTCCTAACCACAATCCTATTTAAACTCAACTCTCAGATCACACCAAGCCTGCAGCAAGCAGTTGAATGTTGTTACAGAAAATTCATGAGTTTGTGTCACTCCACTAACCTGGAACACTTTGTTTATCATTCCCAAACCACTGCCTGATGGGTTCACTTTCTCACTCTCCAAAACAATTTTTTCACCCACGTCCTCTGTCTCAAACTTTCTATATATTATCTCTCTTAGCTGAAAACCGTGGCTTTTCCTTTTCTCAGAACATAAGAATCAAATACAGATGCAGTGGTTAGAGGCTTACAATCAACTGGGGTGGGAGGCATGATTTGTACCATTTGCCAATTCCATGATATAAATACCCCCATCTGCCCATTTCAAGCTACCAAAATCAACTGACTTAAAATACCTGATAATTTAACCGTGGATTCTCATCAGCCACTATGAGCCAAATCCAGCACGCTTCAGGAAACTCTAACCTCCTTCATCAACTGCCATCTAAACATGCCCTCCCACCTGGGCAGAAGCCATTTATTCTACGGGGAATGCCTGCTTCCCGCCGATGACCAAATGACCATCTATTTCAGGTAAGCCCGGCCGCAACTCTAAAATAATTGCACAGTAACGCCTTCCATGACCGTCCAACCTGAAATAGTCCTGCAGTACTCCCCAACACACCATCTTATTTTTTACTTTGATCATTTTATCAGTACTGGGCATTTCCTTGTTAATTCATTTGCACACTTTGTTTCAGGACTGTCCCCACTAGATTTTTAAACTCAAGAGTGATAACCTTTGCGTCTTACCGGAAATAAGCTTCACAACTATGTTGGGACACACTGTCATTGGGCCACAAAAAGAGCGAGGATAGCCAGGGAACGCAACTCACTGGAGAGGACATTTTAGCTGGTATTTGTATTCCTTCAGAGAGTTGGGGGGAAGATTTTCTATGCCAGTGTTGTGAGAGGTTGTTCTCTCACTTCTTAAAGAGATGGGTAGGATGGTAGATACAACATTAATTGAGTCTAGAAAGGGCAAATTGTAAGTTCACATGTTTCCAAATGCTCTGTTTTCATTTGGTCTTTTAATTTTGTGTTTTCTTTTTTTAAAGATTTATTTATTATTTATGCATACAAGCTGGGGTGTAGGACAGAGGTGTGGGGCGGTGAGAGGGTTCACCAGAGACAGAATGGGGAGCAGAACAGGCAGATCAACTGAAATACACCGCTGAGGGGAGCAGCAGGGAGACGGGAGAGGTCTGCTGTGCCATGTGGGAATCTCCCTGGCATTGAACTTGCGCAGCAGCTGCCAATAGCTCCACAGCACTGTGCTTAACCTGTTGCGCCACCAGGGAGGCCTAATTTTGTGTATTCTCATCAACAAATTCAGTATCATCTAAGAAATGTAAGAGGGAAAGTGTAATTTTGAGTAAATTTCCATGTGAAAAATTGAGTATTGATGTATAGAATATCTGGTAGGCCTTTAGAAACAGAGGGGGGTATAGCTCAGTGGTAGAGCATTTGACTGCAGATCAAGAGGCCCCTGGTTCAAATCCAGGTACCCCCTTCCTTAGCTATAAGTTTTTCATGGATATTGAGGCTTTAACTCAAAATCAGCCCTACCATTGAGTGTGCGGGCAAACCTAACTTTCCGAAGTTTCACAGGTCTCTTCCTCCTAATTTTCCATCTGCAAACATCCCTTGTCTTAGAAATACCAAGATATCAGAGATTTGCAACAGAGAAGTCAAACAGCATCAAAGTATACAACCCAGCCCAGCCGCAAGAAGCCAGTCCTCCTGTGCTTTTTATTTTAGTCAACAATGCATTTTATTATATATCTTAGACTTATACATTTCACATATGCTTTTAAAACTTCAATTAACAGTTCAATACAAAACAAAAAAAACATAGCAGCATTGACCCTCAGGCACAGAATTTAGAAGGAGATTCCAGCAAGTTTTTCCCTTAGTGTATTGGAATGTTTCCTTTCCGCCAACCTGCCTTTTTGCTTGAATTTCATTAAAATAATACCTTTTGTAGGTATGATACTGCTAATTGGAAGCAAGATTTAATATAAGTTTATAACCTGTTATTTTTGAAAGTCTTTAAGACCTAAATAATGACTTTTCTCCTAACAGAGTACCACGGTCATCCAGTAAAAAAAATATTGTCCATAAAATATCTGGAATGTCAGTCTAAGGCTCTCTGCCCATGGTTATTTAAAGTCCTTAGGCTTTACAGGATGGGGTTACAATAGGATGGGTTTCTTCTCAGTGACCCTGTAAAGTACTTTCCTCAAGCATAAGCTTCCTCCTCGGAGTCTGCACTGCTGGCCTAACAGTTTATTCTGTGAGGGTCCTGTATATGCTGAAGCCCAGTGGCTTGTCCATCTTCACTGAAAGTTGCTTCCATACCCTTACCAAGTTATCAACAAAAACCAGCCACTCTTTCTTTCTGAATTCTCCTCTAGTAACTCCAAAGGGTAGTAACCAAACTAAAACATCAATTTTCTGGGGTACCAGAATTGTGATACTCCAGGGAAGCCTGGCTATCTGAGCCTCTGCTTTAACCATAATATAAACCATTCACTCTCTACCAGGTGCCTCTGCAACCATGAACCACTCCGGCCAGTGGGCAGGTACTGTAGGTAAAAAGAAATCCCATGTTACTGTAAGTGCATCCAAGTCAAGTTGAAGCGGAACAGGTTGCAGCATGCAAAGGATGGGAGCATGCCGTCCCAAGCATCCCCATTCCTGGCGACGCCTCCTGTGCTCTTAACAGCTAGAAAGAAGGTGCCAAACCATTAACTACAGTTCCTCTTTGGGTAAAAATGGTGTGCGAAGGCTGGGCAGTATTATATTGTGTACTTCATGCTTGACCAGTAGACTAGAAGAACCAATCTACGTTCAGAATCCACATTTATAGGGTTTCTCAGTTTAATAGGACATAGCACAGGTAAAAGCTAGAAGGTGAAAAGTGGACAGCTTTTTCTTTCGGCTGAGAACTTACAGATGCTAAATATGAGGCCTCCTGTCCAGAAAAAGAGTAAAAAGCTGGTTATACCTTAGATTCGGGCTTTCCATGGGACAGCAGGTCTCCTCAGCCTTCAAGGCCAGCCTGGAGACAGTAATGGGAACCATGGGGAAAAATGCACTCCAGTATTCCCCTGGGGCTCCCAAGATGACACAATGAGATTCCAAGTTTAAAATATCGCAGCTGCCCCTTGACCCAGGCGGCTTGCCTCGCTCTTTCTCCTTGATTTTTCCTTTTTTTGGGCAAAACTTAGCTGAGGGAGACACCCTTGCTCCCTTTACAATCACGGTTTTATTCTGCCCAAGAGAGATACTGTCAGTCACACGGCCAACAGACATGGGTCCCCACCTGTTGGTTATGAAACTTCGTGGCCTTGTATGGTTCTCAAAGTACGATTCTTTGCTCAACAGTATCACCAGGGAACTGGTTAGAAATTCTCTGGGTACCACCAGAGGCCGACAGAATCAGAAACTGAGGGTGTTTTAACAAGCCGGCTAGGTAATTCTGAAACACACTCAAGTTTGGGAACTACAGAATTAGTTTTTGGCGGTTTGCATCAGGAGGTAACTTTATTTTTGTAAATGAAAATGAGCTTATGTATATACTCTGGTCATTTTTAATATTCTCGAAGCTTCCATTCTATACTTGTGTCATGAGCAATAAGGAAGGGTGAACACAGCAACTCCAGGTTACCGGTAACAAAGAAAGTTGAAGTTGGAGAAGGGCCGAGTTGGTGGGTTTCCTTCTCCTGACCCACCAGAAAGAGTGAAACTGAACGCCGACTTGGGGGAAGTCTCTTAAGTCCCTTCAATCCAAGGCCTCAAGCTACCTAATACACCTCAGGCTGTGGGCGTGGGTGCAGATATTCCAACACCTCTGGTTCCAAGAATGGGGACTCACAGCTTTCATCTGATTTGTGCTTGTACCACGCCTTCTCTTTTTGAAGGGTATAAGTCAAATTCTAAAGCTTTCCTCTATGGCTGGGAAATGAGCAAGAGACTTTTAGATACGGTTTTTCTGAATGTAGGACTGGTGGTTAAAATGCAAACGTTAAGAAGGAATTTATACTAACTGAAGAGGGGAGGAAAAACCACCAAGGGGGCACCCGGATTTGAACCAGGGACCTCTTGATCTGCAGTCAAATGCTCTACCACTGAGCTATACCCCCGCACCCTGACTACGCTTGTAGATGGCTCTTTTGAGTACTAAGACCCTGCTACACTGAGGTGGGAAGCAAAAGTAAAGAGAAAGGACTGAAAGGAAAAAGGGGCGCAAGCAGAAAGCAGAGGTGTCTGGATAGGGGGAACCTCGGAGAAAGCTGCACGCAGCAGTGCGGGAAGGGCGGAACAAGCCGGGACTTTGAGGCACTGAATCCGGGAGGGAGGGTCCGGTTCAGCCCTACAAAAGTGGAAAAGGATGGGGGGGGGGGGGGGAGGCGAGGGGAGAGAAGGGAAGCTGAGGGGCGGGGCAGGGCGTTCCCATTCTGTCCCCAGGTTCAAGTCGGGTATCGTCGGGTACAAAGGAAAGTCCCCGAAGCTGGTGAATCTGGTCTAGCGTTCAGGAGGGTTCCCCGCCCACTCTCGAGGGGTGGAAGGGATTTGCTAGCCTTCCGCAGCCGGCGCGCCCCAGATGTGCGGCCAGAGCGGCTCCACCGTCGCCTCCAGCGCAGGAAGGGCCCTGCGCGAAACCGGCTGTCCGCGCCGGGCCTCGACGCGCCTCTCCCGCACCTTGGGCTCGGGAGCGCCGGGGCACCGTGTCCACCCGACGCACCTAGGCGCGCTCCCTCTGTGGGGCAGCCGTACCCGGAACCCGCCCCCGCGCAGCCACACGTCGCCCGGGGAGCGCGCCCGGTCGCGCGCACCCCTGCCCGCGCCCGCGGCGCGTCCCCGCCCGGTGCAGCCCCTCCTCCCCGCTGTGTTTATTAGGGGAAGGAGGGCGGAGGCGGAGGCCAGTTCCCTAGCTCCCGCCGCCGTCGCCGCCGCCTGTGCTGTTGCAGCCGCGGCTGTCTCCCGCCTGCTAGCTCTGGGGGAAGAGAACGCGCGCGATCTTGGGCGTCCCGGCCCCAGCCTTTCCCGGAGCCATGAATCCCAACTGCGCCCGGTGCGGCAAGATCGTGTACCCCACAGAGAAGGTGAACTGTCTGGATAAGGTAAGATCCGGGACCGGGAGACGCGTCTTTGCAATCTGGAGCTGTGCTCCAGACTGGGAGAGGAGAGAGGGCCCGGGTCTTTGCTGCCTCATCCCCGCGATCTCAGAAGGAGGGAGGGCGGGCGGTGTCATGGTGTGGAAACCTGGAGATCCGCGACCAGGCAAGGAGTCCACGCGTGGCGAGCCGCCACTGTTGGAGAAGAGTAGGCTCTGTGCCCGGGGGTTGGGAGATCGGGAGAGGAGTAGGGCAGCCAGGCCCCGGGATGGGGGGTGGGGAAGGTGAGGGGTGCAGTCCGGCCCCCTAGAACCCGGGGAGTGAAAGGAGACGGCCGCTCCCTCTCCCCGCCAAGCGGAGCGCCAAGTAGGCGGAAGCGTGGGGCTCTCGGGGGTGGCGGGGGGAAGCTGACCGGGGGGCGGGGCAGAGGTTGGGGGGCCCGGTGAAACCGTCGGTTCCCGCGGTAAATGGCCTGACTTCCTGGGCCGGAGACTGCTCTCAGCCGGCGAATATTACATCTGGAGAGCTGGGCTTCCAATGAGGACCCGAGCCCCACTGCCAGACCAATTTTTTGGACGACCGGAAGCCCCCTTGGTGGTTCAGTGGTTAATAGACTAACAGACCTCTTCTGCAGCTTCCCAGCCCCCACCCCAAATATGAAGTCAACTCCGGACGCTGGGCCGCCCAGTCGGAGCCGGGCGGGCTCGGGTTCTGGAGTAGGATGTGTGTGTGTGTGTGTGTGTGAGAGGGGGCTGCTTCACAGAGATGATCTGAAATTGTGCTCAAAAACCTAAGCCCGGCTTGAAGAACAAAGAGCTAACTTTTCAAAGCAGGTCTCCCCAATGGAGGGTGGGATTGGCTAAGTTCAGGGGAAGCCAAGAAAAGGGGGAGGTAATGGGGGGGAGGGGAAAGTGGCCTTCTGGAAATTCACTGTCCCTTGGGGGCCCTTATGTGTGTATCTCTCCCCCCCCCCCCAATGCTGGACTAGTTCATCTGGTTGCCATTATACTTTGAGAGAGGGGTGGAGAGTAGAACTGGGTGTTTCCAGCAGTTTGGGTTAGGATCCGGTCCTTTTTAAAGCTCTGTAAGATCCCTGGGCAGAATCTGCCTCTCCCCTGCATCCCCTTCCCAATCTGGAGGAGAGGCTTCGGTGATTATTACCCTTTCTCATCGTGCCTTTTATTCACCTCGGAGGTTGAAGTCCAAATATTCCCTTCTTGGCATATCAGCTGGCAGCAGTGAGAGGCTGGAATGGAAGAGGGGTGTAGGGTCCTGGGGTCAAGTTCATGGCCCTCCAGGAACCCCGTTTTGTTTGTGAAAGGAGAGTTCTTTGGATACTTTGTGTCTCTCCCCTCCCCCTTGGGCTTAGAGCTTCCTCAGTGACCTTTGGCCTCTGAGTCAGGCTGAGAGGGTGGGGTTTGAACTTGCTCTTGGAGAAAGAGGGTGTATGGGACTCCTGTTCTCTCTCCTGAGCTGGGCTGGGCAGGGAGAGAGAAGGGCCTTGTTGTTGGCATAGGGGATGTGGGTGCTGACCTTCCCCAGTGACTGTACCAGCCACTTGAGGGCAGGACTTGAGGTTGGAGGCTCTTCTACCTGAAGAGCTCTCCCTGCACACTGGGGCTTTTGCCCTTGCCTGGTGGTGGGGGAATTTTGGCCTCTACAGCTTGAATTCCCTGTGTCTCCTTCTCCACAGCCATGAATTGGGAAGTACTTTCACCCATGTATAAAGCAGAAGCAATCAGCACGGAGGGATTGCTAGCGGAGGACTTGGGAGACTTGTTTCTAGTTCCCTGTCTGCTTCTCCTGGCTTTATGAATGGCTCCAGGCCTCAGTTTTGCCTGGGTCAGATGGGCATGGTGATGTCATTTCCTTGGAGGTGGGGCAGTGCACTAAAGTGCCTGCCAAAGTGCCTGGAGGGGCTGTGGCATTGCTGCCTCTCTGGGATACTCTGTCTAGCTCCACACCTGGTGCCCTTTGTAAAGACCTTCAGTTCTGGGTGTTGGGGAAGGGAAGAACAGGGTCCTGCAAGGTGAGGACCCTGTTCTTTGTCCCCCTTGAAAGAGGGCATTCACTGGGGGTTGCCCTGGGAAGTGGGGGATGGTGAGTCCTCCCTCTTGTTTTTAGAGCTCTCCCTACAGGAGATGGCCTTGGGGAAACCTTGCCTTCCTGCACTGAGCAGGAGGCCTGGAATATCCAGGTATTGGCCTTATTCCTCCCACCTCCCCTCCAGGAGGTAAAGACAGGCACCTGGACTGGGGAACTGTGCCCAGAGGACAGCAACCTGGGAGAGGGGACCACCCAGTCCCACAGGCGTGGTTGCTAACCAACTTCCCAAGCTTCCCATTTACAGTAGGAGAGAGTCAAATAGACTTACTCATGTCCCTGTAATTTCCCTATGCACAGAGCACACAATGTCACCTAAAGCATGTGTTTGTCCTTGGTGTTAGCCTTTTCTCTTCCCTGAGCCTTATCTCCCAAAGACTTAGGTGGGTAAAGGCCAGGTCACCTTTGATAGACAGCTCCCCTGCCCCCAGCCTGCAGTTCCCAGTGTGCTCTGCACGCTGAATAAATACATAATGCTGATGGTGGTGTTTGAGGTAGGAGGTTGAGATTTGCTTCCCAGGAGGATTTCTGGGATGGGGGGGGGGATTAGGATGCCCTCATTTTGCTCATTCATTCAACAATTGTTTATTGAGGATCTACTAAGTGTCTTATACTTTGAAGGACTGCCACAGGGCCTTTGCGAAGGGAGAGATTGCATCTGCCCCCCCCCCCTTCTATGTACTCTAATTTTGGAGAGAGGTGGAAAGTTTTGTCCCAGACCCTATTGGGAAGCATTTGTATCTAGGGGCCTGCATTCTTAAGAATCTTGCTACATCCCTCTCCCCTGACTTGTTTTTTGGGGTGCATGAAAACAGGTGGAGACATCTGGAAAGGGGAGAGGACTGGCAAGTGGCTAGTTTTCTGGAATATTCCCCACTAGGAGAGCTCTGTCTCTGGTTCTCTCTCTCTCTCTCTCTCTCTCTCTCTCACACACACACACACACACACACACACACACACACACACACAGCAGCAGCAGCAGCAGCAGCAGCAGCAGCAAGACTGGAGGCTGGACACAATCCTTGCCATGGTGCTCCAATTTCCTGGTCACAGGTGTCCAGAGCCACCTGTGACCATCCACTTGTGCTAGTGCTAGTGCTGCTTACTGCAAGGGGCCAGGCTCAGTCTTCACAGCAGCTTGATAAAACAGATGTGATTGCTGTTGTAAATTCTGAACCCCATAAACTTAGTCAGGCCATGTGGCTCATTCCCCTCTCCGCCCAAGCTGGAAGTGAAATCTTAAGTTCTTTGTACTCAGCTCTCCTGTCCGGTGTGCTTGTGAAACGTGCTCTCCCTTACCTGGTCATTGGCACCCAGGGTGCTCCCAGCCCTTCCTGGCCCTGATCTGAGAAATGCTCAGGGCCTGGGGCCTGGGGTCTTGCAGGGAGCTGGGGCACTAGGAATAATAATCCTCCCCCGCAATTCGTGAACCTGTAACCAAGGTCAACACCTGTAAGCGGAGACCCAGGTGGCTGGCAGAGCTGGGCTGCTGACCTGGACAGGGTGGGGCTGGTATTGCCCCTGGCACAGGGAGAAACTGTAACCCCAGGCTACAGGAAGGGAGGGAAAGACCACTCATTCTCTAACCCTGAGTCATGGCCACCCCAGGCAGCCTGGGTGCATAAGGTAGCATGCCAGCCTGCAGTGGCAGTGACCGGAGCTCCGCATTCCCTCCCCCAGCTGGGAGCAGCCCTCCCCCCACCTCCACGGCGAATCCGAAGAGCCTCACTGGTCCAGCAGCGCCCAGTGCTGCAGATCTTGCCTCCTGCTGCGCCAGCCTCCGCTTGCCTTTCTGTGCAGTGGGTGTTCTGTGCAGTGCGTTGCAGTTTGGAACTTCAGGCAAGGGAGCTTCGGTGATGGGCTAAGAGGGCGCTGATGGCACCAGAGGTCTTTTTGTGCATGTCTGCAGGGAGACCGTGGACTTCAGGGCACCAGAAGGATTCACAGGGGGCACTTGCCTGCCTGTAGGTGAACTTTGGTTCCTGAATGCTGAGTCCCAGGGAGGCTTCTCTGAAATCTTTTCCTGGGGCTTCTGAGGAAGGGGAGACTCTTGCCCCTTCTGAGGAAGGGGAGAATCTTTCCTGGGGCTTCTGAGGAAGGGGAGACTCTTGCTCTGGGGAAGGAGGCAGACACAGGGTCCTTGTGGGCAGGTATTGACTTCCTTCACACCCAACAGAGACAGGAATGGAGCTTCTTTCACCGTGAGGTCCCTGATCCAGTCTTGTTGAGTGGTTCCCCATAGTCTACCCCTCTGCCCTCAGCTTTCCTGCCTCAAAGAGGACAGACACAGTGGCTGCCCCAGGATTCTCACGAGCCTGGGAACCCTCTTCCAGAGAGTGGCAGGAAGGGGCATGATGCAGGCGGAGCTACCAGCTTGGGCCCCAGAGCCGCGTCTGCTCCTACTGCTCTGCTTCTCTGCGGACCGCGCTTTCAGCTCCATTTTACAGATGCAGAGACCGAGTTCTCAGTAGTGACCCTGAAGGCACTCAGTGCACTGTCTTCAGTGTTCCGCTGCTCAGCCCCGTAAGGGGACAGATGATCTCTGCCTCAGGCTCTTGTGTGTCTTGCTGAGAGCAAGGGGTCTCAGGGGATGGGGGGGAGAGCCACTGATGGGCATAGGTGCCATCCCATTTCCTCCAAGTGGCAGCCTGGAGGGGGTCTTATGGGACCCCTGGATTAGGCCTTGGCCCTGTACTTTCACCCTTCCAGTATACACTCTGCCCTCCTTCCCAAGGGGCTTGGTTCCAGAGTGGGGAGCTGGCCATCTGCTAGGGTAGGGGTCTGTCTCTCCCTTTGTCTCCCCCAAATCAGTCAAGAGGCGGCTTTGGAGGTCCCCAGTCCTAGGACAGTGCGTATTCCTGTGCGCGCGCGCGCGTGTGTGTTTGTGTGTGTGTGTGTGTGTGTGTGTGTGAAAGTGGGTCATGGTCTGGATTCCAGAGAATGTTTTTCCTGGCAGGCCCCTGCGGGGGTGGTGGAGGCGGGGCCCAGGCAGGGGCATGTGCGGCTGAGCAGGCAGAAGCCAGCAGACTGGGTGGTGAGAGGGCTGCTGGGGCCCTCTGCCAGCGCCCCCCAGGCACTGGGGGAGGGAGAGGGGCTGCTGATTTTGGGGGTCAGTGGAGCCAGGGACTCCCTGTTCTTTTTTTCTGTGGGTGTATGAATTGGGGTTTTGCACCGGAGGAGTCTGGGCTGGGCTCTAGGCTGGGCCGGGGTTGGGGTGGGGGCCAAGCTTGCTTGGGCATCCCTTTGCTTCCAGACTTCCAGTGGGCTGTCTCCCCAAAGAGTGGTTCTGTTGCTCGCTTACTGTTCAGCCATTGGAGATTCCTTCAGGCCTCCTGGGCCGGGAAAGTGCCCTGTCAGTGACCTCCTGGACCCCCGGTTAAAGTGGCCCAGGTGGGGAGATGATATCCCCACCTCAGCTGTCTTTTATTCTGTCCCCTCCTCCAAAGTGTCCCAGAAGCACCCCTTGCTTGGGAAGCATTTTTTTCCATCAAATGTTATTGATAAGCTATTCATTATAAATCTATAAACTTTGAGAGGCACAACCTCACCCCAAGATGTGCACATGCTTCAGGGACTCATCTCCAAAGTTCCAGTGCCACTACCCTGTCACTTTTTCCCCTTTTATCCCCCCTCTGTCCCCAGGAAACACATTTTGAAAGCACCACCTGGGGAGTTCCTTGACCGAGGGCTCAGAATCAACCCAGCATCAACCCAGCGGCTGGGCACCTTCCCTGGCTTCCGCCCTCTTTCCTTGAGGGTTGGGGAACCCCTCCGCAACTGCTCAGAGATGGGGCAGAGACAGATCAGCCAGGCAGCCTGGATTCTAGGGTTCTGGAAAGCTGGTGGCACTGATGCTTGGGCTTCAGCCTGCACACCAGAGGCCGATCTAGCTCAGTTGCAGCCATTGCCTGGGCATCCGCATTTCTTAGGATGGGGACACTTCTGCTGCATTGTCCCCCTTCCCTCACTACCTACTCTTGCTCCCTTTCTGGGCTTTGCAGGAGTCTCACCTGTCGCTCACATCCACCTAGCTGTGGTTGGCACAGCGGAGCCCTACATGCTCTCCAGCACACACAAGGTCCAGTGGGAGCTGCAGAGCCCCGTGGGCTGAGGTTCATACCATTGGCACCTGCATCTGACATTTGGGTACTTGGAGGTACCAGGTGCTGTGCCAAGGGCTCATTTAATCCTCAACAACTCCAAGAGGGGCAGGTATTGTTGTGCTTCTGTAGGGGGACCAACTGTACGGTGCTCTCCTACCCATCACCCTGTAGGAAGAGTAGAAAAGGTGTTACCAGAGTTTGGGGCATCTCCTCTGGGGGTCCCATAGACAGTGGAGGGCACCAGAATGGGAGCATCATCCGGAACTCCTGTGGACCTTGAGGCCCTGCTCTGGGAGCATCTGAGTTCCGTGCTGGGGTACATGGGGGCTGGGCCCTCTTTTCTGGGCCCTGTTGCGGCTGAGCCCCTTGGAGTTCAGCAGCTGCTTCTTAGCAACCCTGGTGCAGCTTTGCATAAGCAATGAGGCTCCTCCAGCTGAGGGCAGAGGAGTGACCACAGAGGTACAGCCAGCCTTCTGGGGGCTGCTGCCACTGTAACTCCCCTCTCCCCACTCAGCTTCCTGTCTGCCCTTCTCCCCCACCCCCCAGTTCACATGGCTGCCAGGTGGGGTGTGGGGAAGGGGAGGGAGTGTTGTCAGCAGCAGTTGGGGCCTGGGTCAGTCCCTGGGATGGAGCACCCCTTCCTGAAGACCCGGCATTGACAGGCGTCCTCTCTGCCTCTGTCCCTAGTTCTGGCATAAAGCATGCTTCCATTGTGAGACCTGCAAGATGACACTCAACATGAAGAACTACAAGGGCTATGAGAAGAAGCCCTACTGCAACGCGTGAGTCCTGCTTTGGATGGGGCCTGGGAGGGCCCTGGGACCCCCAGTTCATTCTTCCTTTCCGTAACCACCATAAGGCGACGTGGCCGCGCAGTCCACAGCCTGCTTGATGAGTGTTCGTCACCCAGCCCTCAGTACAGCTAGTGGGGGGGTGCCGTTATTCCCATTTTATAGAAAAGGAAAACTGAGGCTTGGGAAAGGGAAGGGATTTTCCCAAGATTGCATGGCCAGTGGGAGGCTAGTTCAGACCTGGCCTCTGGGTGCCAAGCAGGCATGTTCCTTCCATGTTCTCACATGGCAATCTGATGGCAGGGAGGGAACCAGTGTGTTCTCTCTAGAACAAGTGACCTGCCCTGTTTCTGCCATTTGTGTTCTCTGTCCGCTAACACCCTCCCCACCCCAGCAGCTGGCTATTTCCTTTTCTCACCTGCCCCTCAGAGCATCCGGGCTCTAGGTTTTGGGGGCTTCTGGTGGCAGCCCATCTAGTATTCATTTCTTTCTTTTTTGTTTTAAGATTTATTTTTATTTATTTATGCATACGAGAGCTGGGGTGTAGGCCAGAGGTGTGTCTGTGGGGGGTGGGGTGGGGTGAGAGGATTCACCACAGAGTGGGGAGCAGAACAGGCAGATCCACTGAAGCACACTGCTGAGGGGAGTAGCGGGCAAGGCAGGAGAGGTCTGCTGTGCCAGAGATGGCACTGGTGTTGCAGTGGCTGCAGAAAGCTTCATCGTGCTGAGACTTAACCCCTTGTGCCACCAGGGAGGCCCCTAGTGTTCATTTCTTGAGAAGTGGGGGCAACATGAAGGGCTGGTCTCTCCCCTGCCTGGTGAGGACACATCCGTCTCTCTGGGAGTTAACGTGGGCTCTGTTCCTTGCTGGGACCTGCAGCCTGGCCTGCTGTGAGGAGATGGAAGAGATGGGGATCCTCATTCTAGAGGGATACCCCCATCCCACCCCACCCCACCCCACCCCACCCGGTTCTAGAAAGTGCACCACCTTCCGCCTTCAGGCTGACCTAGTGTGCAGCAAGAGCACACTTGTGCTGACCGCCCTGCTGGGGGTCAGGTGACTTCAAGGAGGGGCAACATCCATATTCAAAAAGATTCGGGATCTGACTGAAGTCCAAGTTGCTTTTTTCTGAATCTTTAGTCAGGAGGCTCTTTGCAGCCGAATTCACCCAGGACTTTGGGGGAAACTTTGGGACTTGACTCAAAGGGGTGGGGACTTAAACCCCTTTGAAAGGCTGTCTCTCCAGTACGCATGCCATCCCTGCCAGTACCGCAGCCTCATCTCCTGGGGGTTTGATCATGCATTAGGCATTTATTGCCTGCCGGTTGCTATATGCCAACCTGTGCCAGGTGCTGGGAAGACAGATTTCTGATAAAATCTCATGCCCAAGAAGCAACGTGAATGCTGACCCTGGGAGGGATGGGTGCGAGGAAACTCCTGTCTGGCTCCTCCTCCAGCTGCCCCGTCTCTTTTATTAGCTTCCACTGGTCCTCTTTCCCCCCCCCCAGCCCCTCCCCCCAAGGGAAATGGGACATTCTTTGAATTCTTAAGGGCTCACACAAGCCCTGATTCTCTGCCTTCCTCCCTGCTTTGGGGAGTGGGGTGGGGTGCAACAAAGCTAGTAGCTGGGGCAGTTAACCCCTTGATTCCTGGACCACAGGCTAGATTCTGGGCACCCAGACTCCCATGGGGAGCAGCTTCTAAGCCTCCACTTCCAGGCAGATGTCTGGCCGAGCCCTGGAGCCTGGTGGGTGGCAGGGATTAAAGCTTTGTGTCTAGTACCAAAGTTCCAGCTTAGTTTCCTTGCCTTCTTTTGGGGAGGTTGCAGCAAGTAAGGTTGAGGAGTTGCTGCAGGGATGGGGGGTTGAGGGGAAGATAGAAGATGAAGCACTGCTTTCTGGATGCTGCTTCCAACCTCTTAAAGTTGGAAGAGCTTGCCCCCCTACACCCTCCATGTGGGTCTCTCTCCTGGCCTCTAGCCGAGGAAGCAGGCTGGCCTCTCCTTTCCCCCCAGCCCCTGCCGTGGCCAGTAGTCCTTTGGCAACAACTGGGATGTTACCTGGGGAGGAGTCTGGATGAGTGGGGACACGGCAGGGCTTGTGGCCTCAGCTGTGCTCCCATCCAGCTGAGTGTGAGCACCTTGCCCGTGGCTCACACTCCCTCAGCCAGCATCTGCTGAACAGTGGTCGGTGCCAGCAAGCCATACATGGGGTTCCAGAGTAAATAGACGCCTTCAAGGATTGCCCCACCGGCCTGTCTGAGCCTCAGTTTCTCATGCTTACAAATTCCCATCCAGGGACAGTGGACCCTTGGCCAGGGATTTACTGAGCCCCGGTGGGCACTGTGCTGAGTGCCTACTCTCATTCTTTGTTATTTTCTTCCCGCCTCAGCCCCATCCTCCAGTGCCATTCAGGTCCCCAAATCCTGGGATTTCCAAAGTGGAACTATCCCCCTATTTCCAGCCCGGCCTTGCTTTATGACCCTCAGGCCTGGTTTCCAGTACCTCTTGCTCAGGACCCACAGAGGCAGGTGACCTCTCCTGGCACTTTGCCAGGACGTGGGTCCCTCCACTGAGTGAGTATGTGAGAGACCTCTGTGTTCTGTCTACCTGACCAGTCCCTTAGCCAGGATCTTGGGGTGGCATGGAGAGGGGAGAGGGAGGGTGTATGTGGCATGTGTTTGGGATTGGAAGGGGGTGGTTAAGCTCAAAGGGGCATCCTCGTGGCCAAATGTAGCCAGCTTCAAAGTAGCCACCTAGATCCTTTAGATCCTTATTCTGAGATGTTAGGGCTTCGAGGAACCTCAGGGATCCCTTTGCTTACTAACACCCCATTTTATCGATGAGAAAACTGAGGCCTAGAGCTTCCATGCCTTGTGCACCTTGGCAGACTCATTGCTCTTTGTGTATGGCCATCAGGGGCAGATGCCAGCTTTGATTTTCGTTTTGTCTGTGCCCCCGAGGGCTGGTAAGTTCTTCTTCATGTCTAGCCTTGATCTTTTTGACTGCTCTTTCTTCCCTCTGACCAAACAATGCCTCCTTGTTGCTTCCTATCCCCCCATTTTAGCCTCTGAGGCTGGGGGGCTGGTGAGAAACTGGGTTAACAGGGAGCCCCCGCCTGTCCCTGGGCAGTGTTCCCAGCAGGGGAGTCAGAGGCAGGATGTAGGGGCTGGTGCGGGTTTTTTTTCCCTTTTGGTAAAACCAAAGGCTCCTTGTTGCTTTTGTTGATGTATTTTTGTTCCTCTGTGAACAAAAAGCTGTGGTTTTTGAAGGGGTCCAAGGCTGGAAGGGGTGAAGTTGCATGTGGAAAGGGGGAGCTGGGCTCTCAGGCTCTCTGGTCTGTTCTTGTTCTGCTCCTGGCACATGGCTAAGGCAGGGCTGGGCAGGAGCAGCGCTGAGAAGCTGCCCCGGCACAGCCAGGCCTGAGTGGGGCTGGGCAGCGTCTCCACGTCCTCCCTGTCCCCGCTGTCCCTCCAGGCTGGAAGGTGACTCCGGGGCCCTCAGCCCCGTCTCCTTGCCCCTTCTCCTGTAGTCTCACAGGTCATCAGACCCTTGAGACACCTGCTTTAGAAAAATTTTAAGGAGTAGGTGACACCTGACTGGGGTGCCCGTGAGACCCCAGGGGTCTCTCATAATGGCCACGCTTGGAAACAGGTTGGGTTTGACGGGTGCAGTGCTTTGGCACCCGCCCCCCGGTAAACACAACTTTCCCCAGGCTCTGAGCTGGGGTGGGCTGGGGACAGAGAGAGGAGCAGGGTGGCCCAGGTGGGCAGCTGTGGAGGAGGGGGAGTGTCGTGGGCAGGGTCTCTGTCCTTGAAGTGGAGCTTTTCGGTTTCTTTATCTGTAGAATGGCCACAGTGATAACCCCTGCCTTCTAGCCTGAAGCCTTTGGCAGATTCCAGAATGTGCTTGGGACACAGTCTATCAGGAAGCCGCTTTGTGCGTCTGTAGCTGCTGCCAGCAGCTGCCTGATTGCCCAGCGGGTCCCTGTCCTTGCGCGGGTGGATGATGGGTCCCTTCCCCTGGCCCCAGGCTTCCTGTCCCTGCATGCTCTGTCTTCCCCACAGCAGCTGACATTACTGCTGAAGGGCGGGGAGGGGCATCGTTGGCGGGTCCAGTGCTTGGAATGATTAACAAGGGGCAGAGCACAGACTGTTGGGAGAGACAAAGAACAGCTGTCCTCTGCGCCCAGCTCCGGCCAGGCCTGAAGTGTCGCGACCTCACTACCGCGCCTGTGTTGCTGGCCTGGCCCAGTTTGCCCCACTGCGCTGGGTCACTAAGTGGGACGGGTGGTGCTCCCATCTGCACACGCACCTCCTTCGATCTGGGGTCCCAGTGTAAAGGGTGAGGAACAGAGAGGGAGTAATGGGATAAAATTCCTCGCAATTGTTTCTGGAAGGAGGTCAGATCTATTGGAGCCCCTTTCGAAGGCAGTCATATTGGCGGGTAGGGGCGCGGTCCTGATGTTCCCGCCCCTGCCCGCCTCACCTTGGTGTGTGCAGGCTCCTGCAGACAGTCTCCTGGTGTTGCCCGCAGTTGAGGACACCCCACCCCCTGTCTGTGTCTCCGCCCCACCCCCACAGACTTACCCTTTCTGCTGCTCTGGCGCTCTCCTGCCTGGAGCTGAGGATGAGGTTGCCATGGGAACCTGAAGCTCTGTGAGCAGAGGAAGGGAAAGGCTGGGTTGTCTCACCAGGGTTGGGGGTGTGTGGGCTGTGGGGAGGGGACAGGGTTGACCCAGCAGGAGGACTGCAGCCTGCCTTCCTCTGGGCTGGGCTTGGGGTTTAGGGGGCAGGCCTAAGAGTGGGGGCTCTGGAGAGCTTCTTTAATCCAATTAATCTGATGTAGGATTAAAGTCCCCCTCCCCTGCAAGATTAAGTCAAAAATCTAGGCTGAACGCTCCCCCCTCCATCCCTGCTTCTGATGGGATTAGTATTCTGACTGTGGGGGGCTGAGATTACCCCCACAATTGTGGGGGTAATGAAATACCCACCAACCTGCACCTGCAGCATGTCGGGGGTCTCCCGAGACCCCCCCGGTGGCCTGCAGAGAGGGCTGTGAGGGCCTGTGGCCACATCTGGGAGGCACTGGGAGGCACTGGGAGGCACGCGCCGCCGCGGAGGGCCTGGATCTGTATGCGTTGCGCGTGAGGAAGAGCTTGGTGTGTCAGGCCTGGGAACTGCAGTGTGGGGACGTGTGTCAGGTGTACATGTCCTGTGGTCCTTGGGCCCCCGAGGTGACACTCCATTTTAACCCTGTACATTCAGGCAAATAGGGTGCCCCAGGTTGGCAGACTGGCTCTCCAGGGTAGGTGCCAGCCATCCTTCCCCACCAAGGGCTAAACAGTGCCAGCCCCTCAGAATTGACCCTGAGGTTCTGGGAGAGCCGCCCTGGGGGGTCTGCCCCAGGGCCTAAATTCTCCCCTCTGCCTCTGGGTCTGTGCTTTAGACACTCCTCACCATACCCTCCCCCCACTAGGAGGCATTCAGAATGCAGTGGTGGGAGGGTCAGCCTCAAAGCCTCCGCTCTGAGGACTTTATGGACGGGCAGTTCTGCTGGAGATCTTGCTTAGATCCTTCCCGCTGTTGTCTTCTGATATCTGGGAACAACCTCCCAGTTGGTGCTCCCATTCCCTGAAGCTGCTCAGGGATTTTGAATGGACTCCTCAGCTGTGGGACCCACAGCCTTAGCCCTGCATTCTTCCCCAGCCATTTCAGGTGTCAGCTGCAGGCACCCGTGTTTGTGTTGCTGTCCCCTCCCTCCCTCCCTTTGCTGGGGGAGTCAGGACCACGGAGGGCTGTGGGCCCTGGGGGAGGGGCACAGCTGGAATCACCTAGCCCAGGACATTGCAACTAGCTCAGAGGGAGAAAGGATTTGCCTGCTTCACCCAGTCAGTCAGTGGCGAGGCAGAGCCCGACCCTGTGCCCTTTCTACTCATGCCCCCCTTTGTTGAGTTTTCTTTTCTTTTTTAAAGATTTATTTATTTATGCATACAAGCTGGGGTACAGACCAGAGGTGGGGGTCGGCGAGAGGGTTCACCAGAGACAGAGTGGGGAGCAGAACAGGCAGATTGACCGAAGTACACTGCACTGCTGAGGGGAGCAGCTGGCCAGGCAGGAGAGGTCTGCTGCACCATGTGGGAATCTCCCAGCGGGGTGTCAAACTCGCCTGCCTCGAGAGCTCCACAGCTCCACAGCGCAGTGCTTAATGGCTGCGCCACCAGGGAGGCCCTTGGTTGAGTTTTCCACACTCCTTCACCCATGATGTTCCAGAGGGAGGTCATGTGTGTGCAGGGAGTTCTGACTCAGGGCGGTGCGGGCAGCAGGAGGACGTGCCAGGTTTTGGGAGCACAGAGGCAGCTCCTGACCAGCTCCAGGGTGTGTCTGCCAACCAGGGTGGAACAGGCCTGGGAGGAGACAGCCCTTCCCTCACCCGGGACAGCCTGGGAAGCAGGGATCCGCTGGTGGTCACCGTGGTGGTAGAGTATGGTCAGCCCAGGGCTAAAAATGGCCAGATCCCGGACTCCTGCTTGGAGAAGCCACCCCCAGTCCCTGAAATAGCCGGGGCCTGGTCGACCTCTTGCCCTGTCCTGCCGACACATACACCCGACACATACATACGACTCAGGTCCTCTGCCTAGTTCGCTGGGGGTCTTCGTGGTGGCCAGGTAGGAAGGAAGAGACCCACGCAGCCCAGCTTCATCGCCTGCGTGACATTCACTTACTCAACACGCTTCTTGAACACCAGGTAGTATTCCAGGGATAAATCGTTGAACAAAAGAGACCAAAAATCCCTCATCTCAGGGACACATAATGGAGAGAGAAGACAATGAACTAATGTGATAAATAAGTTATTTATGAAGTCAGCTAAGTGCCTGGCGCCAGTGTGTTATTTCCTCCCCTGGGAAATGAGAGGCTTGGCCCGGATGGTCCTGGAGGTCCCCGTAGGCTTGGCTCTGAGGGTGGCCCTGGCTCCTACTATTTCCAAGTCAGCCCTGTCTCTGGGGGACAGGCCCCTGCTCTGTCTTGTTTGCAGTTTGCAGGTTGGCTCAGATGCTGGGCCTTGGGGGGGGGGTTGTCTAGGTGCAGATCGGATGCCACCACCCTTGACCGCATATCTGGGCCACATTGTTTAAGCTTCCTGAGCCTTAGTTCTCCCACCTGTCAGAGGGGAACAATGCCGGTTGAGAGAACTGATGGGCTAAAGAATGTGAGCCCTTAGCACAGGGCAGACACCAATTGTTCGTGTGTTATCTGTCATGAGTGGATGACCTCCTTTCCGGCCTCAAGCTGATCTCTCACCTGTCCCCCAAGGCCCAAGGACCTTGTTTGCCCTTGAAATTCTACTTTTAGATGTGTCCATATGTTCTCCCTTTCTCTCTCTCACACCATACCCTGTCCCCCTCCTCCAGGAAGCTCTCCTGGATATGCATGTCTCATTTCCCTTCTGTCTCTGTGTCCCCTCCTCTGCCTGACTGGTCTCCATTTCTGGTCCAAGCTGAACTTTGCCCTGACCCCGTGCCCATGTTCTCCCTGTCTGGCTGGGCCTCCCGGTGGCCTGTACCCTCAGCCTCCCTGTGCAGTGACTGAAAGGCCTAGGATGTCGCCAAACAAGGGTGATCTGAAACCCTCAGAATGTCCCCATGGCCTCCCTTCAGCCACTCAGGCCTGATGTGTCTTCCTTGTCTAGCGCAGGTGAGTCTGAGAAAACAGTCACTCCCTTTGGCCGTGGGTGGGGACACCCGGGCCTGCTGCTGGGTAGGGGCTGCACAGGGATTCGAGGAACTTGCCAGAAAAGGTGTCAGAGGTCTGTGAAAGCTCAGAGCTCCCTTCCTTCCCCCAGAAGAGTGACCCCCACTCTTTTCTGTCCTGCAGACACTACCCCAAGCAGTCCTTCACCATGGTGGCTGACACCCCGGAAAACCTCCGCCTCAAGCAACAGAGCGAGCTCCAGAGTCAGGTGAGGGGCGGGGCGGCCCGGGCGGTGAGGGAGGCTGTTGTAACCCTTGGGTTTGGCAAGGACTCCTTCCCCCTGTGGTTACTTAGCAGGGCCAAGGTGCTGAAATCCTGGCACTTGCCCTATCTCCCTGCCCCCCACGCCCACGCCCAGTTACTTCATATTTCCTGGCTTTATCAAAGGAGTGGGCAGAGCTTGCCCCCTTCCTACCTAAAGTGGGTTGGAGAGGTGTTGGTGTCTGATTCTTTCTGCTCTGGGAAATTTCATATGGTCCACCCTGAAGTCCGCCTCCTCCAGGAAGCTGTTCCTCTTTCCCTCCTCTTCGCTCACGCCCGTCCTCTCACCTTTGGCACGTGCCACCCTGAGGCCACACAGCCATCCCATCTGTGATAATAAGCCAATAGTCCCTTGTACTGGGGAGAACTTTCGAACTTAACAAGTGATTTTAGTTCCTTCACCTCGATTTTCCTTGACATGCTGGGGCGAGGCGGGGTGGGGTGTATCAGAGGAGGGGGCCGAGGCTGAGGGAGGCAGCAGACTCTGTTCCCTGACACACACTGTAAGTCAGGTCTTAGGACTTGGGCTCAGGGCCAGTGACCTTGACCAGGGGCAGGGAGACCTGGGACCCAGGCTCCCATGTGGCCTAGTAGGGAGTACATGGGGAAGCTGGTTTATCCCCAGGGCAGCAGCCCATGTCTGTGGGTGCCAGACCTATGACTGCTGAGGAGGCCAGGTGGCCCAGCTGCAGGAGAGGGGTTGAGAGAGTGCTGGGGCCGGGGCCTAGTCTGCACAGGGAAGATTCTGGCCACACTCCGGCCAGGCTCCGAACACCTCCCTGGACTTCCGCGCTTTCAGTGGCTCACTGGGGCTAGAGGGAGGTGGGGCTTCACAGGGCCGGCAGAGCATCCTGGGGCCACCTTTACACACCCCACAGCTTGAGAGGGGCAGTCAGAACCTGGAGAGGTAGGAGCCCCACCAGAGGGGCCTGGAGGCCAAGGTGGGAGCCAGGAACCTCAGGTCACTGAAGACTGGGGTGTGTTCACACACTCAGGCAGAGGCAGGGACACACACTGCTGCTCTCAGGAGGAAAATGTAAGCCTGGCTAATTCCCTAGCCTTTGTAGTGCCACAAAAGCTCAGCTGCAGCTCTTTTTGCCCCTGGAATCTGACCCCTGAGAGGCGGGGTCTGGATGAGGAATTGTCCCAGCTGGCCGCTGGCTCTGGGACTGGACCAGCAGGGAGCAGGTGGACAGGGTGGGCTCACTGCTGCCAGGAGCCACTTCTGTTCCTCCCAAGGGAAGTGGGCACCACTCACAGGGTCTGAAGGCTCCTCAGACCTGTGCCCCCTGCTCGCCAGGGGCCCAGGCCGCTGGCCCCTCCCAGGGGTCTGGACTCCCTTTACTCAGCAGTCACTCGTCATCAGGTCCTCACTGATGAAGCTCTAACCCCTTGCAGGTCTTGAGCACATTTAAACTGCGTGGCTGCCATGTAAAGGAGCGACATTCTTGTATCTCCATTGTACAGCGGGGGCACTGAGGTTCAGAGGACCCCGGGTGCCCACAGCCCAGGGACAGAGGTAGATTTCAAGCCCTTGGCTGGAAGCGATCCCGCCTGCTGTTTGGATCCAACCCTGGGCTTCAAACCATAGGACTGTTGATTACTGGGGGCTTGTTCAAATGCATGTTCCTAGACCTCCTCAAAGGGCTTCTGATTGGCAGTACGGGGCCCAGGAATCTGCACTTTGATTCCCCTGGTGATTCTGATGAGGGCTTTTGGTCCCACAGATGGACTTGAGAGGCTTGGAGCTGGGCTGGGAGCCAGAGGGGGGCCAGTCCTGGGGAGATTGGCCTGAGTTTACCTTTCTTGCTTGAGGGGTGTCAGCCATGGGAGGTGGGCCTCTGCCCTGAGGATACCTCTCTGATCTGCAGTTGGGGTCCCTGAGGACTGGGGTAGGCAGAGGATGGATCCAGGGGCCCACAGCCTGGCTCTGTGTTCCTTTTACCACCTACTGGCTGTGTGGTCTGAGGCCGGCCACTGGCCTCCCCGGAAAAGTGGGGACAGCAAGCTCCAAGAGCCTGAAGGTGGGGGCTGGGCTGGAGCTTGGAGTCTGAGTGGGCTGAGTGGGCCTGCCTGGGGCTGGCGAAAGGCTATAGTTCCTGTGGCCCTTGTGGGGGTGGAGCTGGCTAGAGCCGCCTGTGCTGGCAGGACGGGAAGTGGGAGCCTCCCCTGCTGCACCCCAGCAGGTCTCTTCCCAGGCGCCTTCCTGGCCCTGCCCCCTTGGGTCTCAGCGCTCTCCGGGAAGCTGCTGCCGCCGCCTCAGCTCACTTAGCCTGTCTCTGGGTTGGCTCCCAGAGCTGCACTGTGGTTGTTTGGGACACCTGGCTTGTCCCCTGCGGGGGAGGTGACCACAGGGTTGACCAGAAATGACCCTCTGGGTGGTCCTGTCCAGCCTGGCTGAGGCCGGAACTGGCAGCTGGGCCTCTGGCAGAGTAGAGGCAGCAGCTTTGCTGTGTGTGAGAGGGGGCTCAGCTGGCCTGTTTGCGCAGCCGGGCCGGGGAGCAGTGTGAGGAGGGTTTTTCGTTCCCCCTCATCTCCTGCATGGTGCTGGGCCATCCCCGCTCAGCGTGGGAAATGCCTTGGGGGACAGGAGCATGCAGGGGCTCTGCGTGCTGATTTGGGGTCCTGTGGCCAGCATGGCCAGCAGCACACCTGTGCCGCCCTTACCTGGGCCAGCTGGCCCAGTGTTGAGCTTGGCATCTCTTGCCACTAACTGAGGGGCCTTGGGCACGGATTTAACTTTGTTGAGCTTCAAGGCCTTCATCGGTAACGTGAGGATGTTTGTATGCATTTAGAACAGTTCCTGGCATAGTGTTAGCCCTCGATAAATTTTTGCCACTGCTAGTCCCCTGGAAAGGAGAGGAAGGGGAACGTGGGCTCGCCGGAGCTGGGGAGTGACACAGCGACCTTTAGATGATTGCTTCCAGCGCTGACCTTTTCCACTAGCTCTCCTCCCCATCCGTGTGTCTAATTAAGAACCAGATTTCTTTTTTGTTCCAAGGGGGCGGGTTATAGAGTATGTGGGTCCAGCACATTGTAGGCGCAGAATAAGTAAAAATCCTTGGTCATTGTATTTTGCTCAATAAAACATTTTTTTTAAGTCACGAGATTTCCTCTTCTGTTGGGCCAGCAAAGCATGTATTTTCTAAATTATGCTGCCTGTTTGGACATTAGGGGTCTACATTCACTTCATTCATCATTTGCCCAACAAATATTTGTTTGCAGCTACTGTAAGGGATGAACAAGGTGGGTCCAGGGAGAATAATTGATAAACCTACACATAAAAAGTAGAGTTTCCTAGTGTTGGCTGTTTGGGCATGAGGGGCTGAGGTCCTGCCCTGCCTCGAGTCCTCGGATGGGACCCCGGGCCAGAGCACTGAGTGGCCCCTGACCTGCGACCACTGGGTGGGGTGGGTGACATGGGGCAGGTCTCTTCCTTCAGCAGAGACCCCCATCATATCCTGGTGGGGGGTCCCGGACCAGGGCACATTCTCCTGCCTGGGTGCCAACGGGCCCTGATGGGTGGGCTGCAGGCCAAGCCCAACCTGTGCCCTGGCTCCCTACACTGGACCTCAGCACCTCCTCCAGCACCCCAGACCTCTCAGAGACCTCCTCCACCTGATTTTCCATAGTGAGGGCCTGCAGGTGCTTCAAGATGGCGCCAACACCGGAGCTGGGAGGGGCTTTTGGAGATCAGCTAAAAGCTGACCCAGAGAGGGGACTCACTGGCCCAGGACACAGCGAGTGGTGCTGAGCGCAGCCGTCCACTCTGCCCCCGCCCTGCCCTCTCTGGGTGGCCTGTGCCAGGAGTGAAATGAATTATCCTTCCCCAGCAGGGAGGGAGAGGCAGTCCCGAGCCTGGGAACTAACTGATGTCATCCCAGTGTCGCCATGGCGATTACTCCTCTGGATTAGGAGCCTGAGCCTTGCAAGGTCAGGAAGTAGAGGAAGGAGTGGGGCCGTTTGTTCAGCACTTTAATGCTGACGAAGCACTTTCGCGCTTGCCCTCCCCAGCGTGGAGTGGGCCCTGCTGCGGCCCCGGTGTGTCTGCACCCCAGAGCCGCTGCTGTGAGCCGCACCTTTGATCTGAGTGTGTGGCGTTATGATCCCCAGTTTACAGGTGGGGAAACTGAGGCTTGAGAGATCAAGCCATTTGGCCAAGATCCCTTAGCAAAGGGGAGACTGAGCCTTGATACCAGCTCCCTCTGGCTCTGCCTCTCTTGGGGATAGGACGCCCCCTCCCAAACCTTAGCTGGTTCCCATGACGACCCTTTCACAGGCTTCTGGCCTCAGCTTGGGGACCTCTGCATGTAGAGAAACTGCATCTGGGCTGTTTTTCTGACACTAAGTGTCTTACCTTCCCTGAGGCCCTTCTCAGAGGGCTGCTACCACCCACCCCAAACCCAAACACTAAGATGGGCTCAGGGCTTCCTAGAAGAGCTGTTGCTGGGGCAGTTCTGGGCCCTTGGGGGTAGAGGGGAGGATCTGTATCTACGTTGTGGGAAGTAGCATGTCCAGGCCTTTGTTTTTAGCCTGGATAGAACAAAGGAGGTTCTGGAACCTTTTAGGAAGGAGAACCCCATGGATGGGTGAACTGGGACTCCAGGAGACAAACAGGACTTTGGACTCTTGGGGGTGTGCAGAGGAACTGACAGGTGTGGCCACAGTGTGTGTGCATGTGTGGGTGAGTGTGTGTGTGTGGTTGGGTGGGTCAGAGTGTGGCCGGATGGCTGGAGGCCTGGGAACTGCCTGGGCGTCCCATCCTGGAAACTACCAAGTCCTGGGCCTGGTGTCCTGGACTGACCTGCCTCCGGACAGTGCGGCCCGCGGAGGAAATGCAGGCAGCTGTGGGCGTTGAACAGCTGGCTGTTAGCTGGCCGTGATGTCACTGCAAGCTGAGGCAGTTTTCTGTCCCGGGGGCATTTCCCACCTCCATTTTGTTCTTGGAAACCCCCAAGGGAGAACAAGACATTCCTTCTATTTAATTCCTTTAGTGTTAGGGAGGTCCTTTCTGATGTCTGACTTGAGTTCCTCTGGTGCTTGAGTTTTCCACCATGTTCCTAGAAGCGGTGGGTGGCGGGTTCTTCCCCGGAGCTCACCCTGCCGTTCAGCGGTGCGCAGTGAGTCTGCCCCACCAGTATCACCCGTCTCCTGGCGTCGGCCGCAGAAGCCGGTGTGGAGGTTCCCGGAAGCACCGGACTGTCCAAGGCTCACTGATGAGCCTCCTTTCTGGGTGCCCAGGCTGTACCCTTTGTGTCCCCTGTGTGGGTGGGGCCGTCTCCTGGCGAGGGTGGGGCCTGGGCTGTACAGAGCCCCCTCTCCCTCCAGCTTTCAGGCAGGATGGGCTGGCCGTGAAGGCAGGCGTCGGGCAGGGTTTGTGGCTTGGTGGCTCTGGCCCTCTGCTGCTGAGCTGTGTGCCCTCGGCAGGGGACTTTGCCGCTCGTGGCTCAGTTTCCTTAACTGTACGAGGGAGCTAAGAATAGCATGTAGTAAGGCGTAAATGGCATAGTTCGTGTAAGGCCCTTGGCACTGTGCCTGCCACTCAGGGTGCCCTGAATACATATTAATGTGTTAATACCGTGAATCTAATACTTCCTTGGCCAAGGCTGCTTCTTTGAGTTGGGGTGTGGGGTGGAGCCTCCACAGTGGCATTTCTGGCCAGGATCCCTCTTCCTGGCCGGTGGCTGCCTTGGGGGTGGCCGAGGCTGGGGCCTTCCCTGCTCTCCCTGGCTTGACTCCAGCTCTGCTCCCCGCTTGGTCTTCCAGGTGCGCTACAAGGAGGAGTTTGAGAAGAACAAGGGCAAAGGCTTCAGCGTGGTGGCAGACACACCGGAACTCCAGAGAATCAAGAAAACCCAGGACCAGATCAGTAACGTAAGCGGAGGCGGCCCTCTGACCCCCGCGGCCCCTCCCTGCCCTCTGGCAGACACCAGTGGGGCCAGTGCTTTGCCGCCCATGTTCTCCTGGGCTGGCCTGGCCGGTGGCTCCTTGAGCAGAGGGAAGGGAAGGGTTTGGGGTTCCCAGAGGCTTCTCTCCTCTCCTGCTCACTCCCACACAACGTTTCTGCATGAGGGGTGTGTGCCCGGAGGCCTGTGTGCTAAACCACCCCCATGTTCTTTGATGTTTTTGTTTTGCCTTTTTTCCCTGCTTATTGTGGGTGTCAGGGTCCAGACTGGCAGTTTTGTCTAAGCACAAAGGTCAAAGTCAAAACTGGGTGGCAGAGGTGAAGAGACACCGGCCTCTCTTGTCTGTCTCTGGGTGCTGACACTGCAGTCATTTCCGCCCTCCCTGGGCCTCCTCCCCCACCTTGGCTAGCTCTTCCTTCCTGTTTAAAAACCCCAGCCGGCTTTGCCTGCTGCCCCTCACCCCCTGGCACTCCCGGGCTGGGGCTGGGCAGCAGTGTCTGGCTGGGTCAGGGCTAGGAGTGGAAGAGTGGGCGGAACATCAGTGGGGCCCCAGGGCACCCCGGCCAGAGGACAGGCCTGGGCTTCCTGCTTGGCAGAACCAAAGACCAGTAGCCCGCGTGACTCTGAGCTTAAGGGGAGGAAGCCAAGGGGATTTGGGGTACGTGGGGGCAAGGTGTGAGCCACCAGCACAGCACGTGGGCTGCAGGCCCACGCCCAGGGTCTGCACAGCGTCCTGGACAGACCGGGCGGTCGAGCTGGCCTCGCAAGGAGGGCCTGCCCTTGAACTGGCCAAGCAGCTGTCTTCAGGTCTGGCAGGGAGGCGCTGGGGAGCTGCCCAGTGTCAGCGTGGGCAGAGGGCCTGGGGACAGAGGCTGTGGAGGGCGAGGGTTCAGGTGACCCGTTGGTGCCTACCCCCGACTCCATACCCCTCCCGTGCTGCTACCAACCTCCTGGCGGGATGCTCCTTCTGGGGTTTTGGGCCTTGTTTAGAGAGGGCACCGACAGTGGCTCAGGTGGAGTTCAGAAGCCAGGGCCCTCGCCAGGAGAGCCAGCCCCTGCCCGAGGCGTGGCTCTCCAACTTGAACGAGGACTGACAACGCGAAATACATCGCTTGCCTAGGCAGAGAGAAAACGTGATCAGAGCTTTCGTGGAAGTCTTTAATTTGGAGGGCATGCAGATATTGTCTGTTTTATTTTCTAAAGATGCGAGTTGCAGACTCAGCTAAACGAGTTTCCACGAGGTTGTTGCCCTGCACTTTGCAATCCTGTCGCCCTGGGTCCAGAGGGCATGCCTCTGGGATGAGGTCTCTCCCCTTGCCCCCCTCCCCCATCAGCTTGTCTTCGTTTCTTCGCTTTTCTCAGCATTCAGTCCTCTTATTTCCTTTTTAAGATACTAAGCTTTTATTTTTTATTTAGAGCAGTTCTAGAGCAGTTTAAGGTTCATAGCAAAATTCAGGTGAATGTAGGGAGATTTCCCATGCACCCCTCCCCCTCCACATACATACCCCACCCGCCCCGTCACGGCCTCACCTCCAGAGTGTGCGTCTCCAGCATCTACACTGACAGGTGATCACTCCAAGTCTGGGGTTTGTGTTCGGGCTCGCTCTTTGTGGTGTACATTCTGTGGGTTCTGGACAAATGTAGAGTGACATGTCACCACAACATAGTCCTGTCCAGAGTAGTTTCACTGCCCTAAAACGCTCCTGCTCCACCTGTTCAGCCCTCCCAGCCCCTGGCAACCACTGATCATTTCACCGTCTCAACAGTTTCGGCTTTTCCAAAATGTCATATAATTGGAATCACCCAGTATGTTGCCTTTCTTGCTACTTCTTGATAAACTGGGGCCTGGCCTCACACCCCAGAACTTCCTTCTGTGTTTTTTCATGGTGCAGACTTTGTATCTTTAATGACTGACACTCAGTCCCAGTCTGTAGCCCTAACATGCTCATTGCTTCCAGCCTGTGGGTTTTAGACAGAGGCCGGATGGGGACAAGTAAGCCCAGTCATCCCTGACTCCCTCCTTTCTGGAAGGCTTCCAGAATACTCCACATCCAGCTGATTGCACCCGCTTCTTCTCCCCCCCAGCCCATTAATGGAGATGTTCACTAGGAGCCCTGGTAACTGAGCACACTGTGGCCAAGACACCCACACCTGAGGAGATAGCCATCTTACACTAACCACCGGCTGCATTTAGCTAATTGTCTTCTGCTCCGATCTGGGGGAGGTGACGAACCTGACATGGTTCTGCTTTTGCAGCTTTGGCTGGGGCCTGTGAGGTATGACCACAGAGCTGGGACTCTTGGTTATAGTGAATGCATTTAGAGTCTCACAGGGGCCTCTAGACAACTGTATCACTTGGGAAGGTTTGCTGAAAATGCAAATTCACAGGCCTCCTCCCTAGGCCACCCACATCGGCGTCTCTGGGAGAGGGGCTCAGGAACCAGCATGTTACACACATTCCCTGGGTCACAGGGGTGCTCACTGACATCTGAGAACCATTACCTAAGAGTCTGAAAAAGCCTCACCTAGGCCTCAGTTAGAAGGCACCGGAGCTGGCTGCATCCCCAACCCCAGGGGACGCCAGACCACACTTAGAGTTTTTGCTAAGTTGTCTCACCTCCAGGAAGGCTTGGGAAAGATGCTGTTTAGAGCCTCCATTTTGTTTTGTATCTAAAGTGGTGTTCCTGTGTGTCGCTTGCTGCTCACCTTCCAGGTGAGAGTATGAAGTGAACACCTGTCCTATTTGACTTAATGCTAAGGAGCCAGCTGGAGGGTCTACAGGCAGAGATGATGCCTAGTCAGTGAAAGAAACTGCTGGATACAATTCGATACAGAACTGTTTGATGTTTACAGGACCACAGAACCATAAACTTCAGAGTTATCCTGCTACAGACAGAAATTCTTTGCGTATCTATCAGTCGAAAATAATTAGCAGCTTATATTCTTTAAGTTAGCTGTAGTTTTAAGAGTCTGTGCCTAATCAGTAAATAGTTAGGATGAGGAAAATTCCAGCCCCAGAGTCAAATGGCATGGAAGCAGCCTTGTTGGATAGACCTTTAGCTTAATTTTCTTTACAGCTCCAGTTTTAAGTATGCATTTCTAACCTTGAGTTTCATTTTTCCTGATTTTGAACATAGAGCATGCATTCTTTTGTGTCTTGCTTCCTTTGGGTAACATTGAGTTTATGGATTCATCTGTGTATGTTTGCATGTAGCTGTAGTTTATTCTTGTTCGTTGCTAGGTAATATTCCTTTTGGGGCCTTCAAACACATTTTATTGTTCCTAGTGCTGATAGACCTTTGGATTGTTGCCACAAGCTATGGACATCTTTATATTGCATGGTGGTTAAGAACTAAGGTTTTGATGTGGGGACTGAACTTTGGCACCACCACTTATCTACCTCCTGAGGCTTGGCTTCCACATTTGTAAAATGGGGATGATAAGGATACATTGCTTTTGGACTGGTGAAAAAAGGAAATGATAATTCATGTAGGGGCACAAAATAAGCCTTCAAAAAATATCAGATGTTCTAAAAATAGACCCTGACTAGCAAGTTGATTCTTCCATTCAAAACCTGATGACCCTCCCGTAGCTGTGATGTAGAATCATGTGGGAGCATGACTTGTTTTCCACCACAATCGGAAGAGCAGAAGGTCGAGAAAACAGAACATTTACTAGCAGAGAAAATGCATTTTCTTTAGTGTTGGAACCAACCCTCAAGCAGCCATCCCCGCGTCCTGGCCAGCGGCCCTGGGCCCCACAACTCTCATGGACACAGTAGAGCCTGCGTCCTTCCACGAGACCCAGGACGGTCCTTAAACTGGGGCCCTGCTGACGTTTCTGGGTGTATGATGACCCCCACTAGGGTCTTAGGCGGTCAGAAGTTGCTGAACTAGGGGCAGAGATCTTCCAGGCCCTTGCAGTCTAGAAAACATTTCCTTTTGGATATAGTGACATCTTTCTCTTTTTTAAAGATTCATTTTTATTTATTTACGCATAGAAGAACTGGGGTGTAGGCCAGAGGTGTGGCGGTGAGAGGATTCACCAGAGACAGAGTGGGGAGCAGAACAGGCAGATCTACTGAAATACACTGCTGAGCGGAGCTACAGGCAAGACAGGAGAGGTCTGCTGCGCCATGTGGGTCAGCTCCCTGTCTGGGATCGAACTCAGGTTACAGTGGTGGCTGATGCCTTGATAGCGTTGAGACTTTAACCCCCGTGCCACCAGGGAGGCCCTCATATAGTAACATCTTTTAATGTGCCTATTTGCTTTGCATTCTTAAGCAGGTCAGCAAAATAATAACAATGGGCTCATTTGCTGAGGGAGGGGAGGGCGAGGCAGCAGGTGCACCCACCGCCTCTGCGATGCTTCTCCTGAGCTGCCTGGCGGCGCCCTCTTCTCTCCAAGTTAGTGTGACCCTGTGACCAGCCTCCTTGTTGAGAGTGAAAGCAGGCACTATTAATATTTATTCCGGAATAGAAGACTTGAACTGGGACTAAGAGCAGACGTGTGGTCACTTGCTCTGGGTCTGTTCTCAGGAAAGAGCCCATCTGGCTTTGACTGACCTGTGTTCCCAGCCTCAGCCCTTAACTGGGGAAAGCTTTGCCGCAGGAAGTCATTTAACTTGGGAGCTTTATTTTCCTATTCTGTAAAATGGAAATTACATTTTAGCTGTCTGATTTAGTATTTAGGTTAATTATTGCTGGAGCCAAGAGCAATAATATGTAAAGAGTCTTTACGAATTCAATGTGAAGAGCTGAGTAAATGAGGAGGTTATTGACATTAATAAACAACAGGTGATACCTGCAGCTGTGGGGGCAGGATTTTGTGTTCAGGCTGCCGCCATGCCATCCACCTGGGTTAGCTGGCCCTGGTTTGATAAATATTTACCCACGAGTAGGGCCTCTTTAAGCAGCCACTTGTGGAAACACACATGTCCATGCTTGCTTTCAGCTCTAGCATTTGGTGAGGTCCCTGGAGCTGGTTGGGAGCGTCTGGGAGTACATAGTGCCGTGGCCTCATTTACAGACAAGGAAACTGAGGCACAGAGGAAGAGAGGTCACATGAGTGAGGGAAGGGGTCATGACCCCGCCGGGCTGTGATGAAGGACACAGATAGGGGATCCACGCTGGGTCTTGGTCCCTGGCAGGGAGCTGGCACCAGACGTACCCTCTCTCCAGCACTCTTTTGTCACTGCATCACTAGCTCAGATAGGGTCACACCTGACAGGATACTGTCACCGGGGTAGCTGTACCCCTAGTCCTCCTCCTGTACCCACAGGCCCCGTGCCAGCCTCTGTCTGCCTCCATATTGGAGGGTCAGTGGCTCCCTGGACCAAGCCTCCTTTCATTAACAGAAAGTCAACACGAGCAGCTGACCTTTCCCAGCCCAGGACAAAAGTCGGAAGGGCAGTTGCCTTGTGAGCCTTGGGGCCTCAGGAGGGTTGTCCCATCTCCTTGCCCCCCCTCCACCCACCAGTGAGTGGGGTTACTAAGGGGCTGGGACTGGGGAGGTTCCTCTTTTGCCCTTGTCTTAGGAGTCTGAGAGCAGAGCACTGGCCCTTGTGTCTGAGAACTTACCCCTGCCTGCCCTTCCTAGTGGGGGTTGGGGGCTCCTGTGGGTTCTCAGTCTGGCCGGGGCTGGCAGCCTCCCCCTCAGGAATACGCTCAGTGTATTTCACCATTGGGTGTGGGGCCCTGCTTGGGCATGAGGGAAGGGGCAGGGAGAGGAGGGGGCTGGTCCTGATCTGAACCCCCAAGTGAGACTCTGCCTTCCCGGGCCAGTTCTTCCGGCCCAGGCTGCGGGGACTGACCCGCTGACCGGCACTCAGCCAGCAGCAGCGAGCAGGTGCTCCCAGCTGGCCACTGGCCACTGGCTCAGACAGCCCAGACCTAGAGCTACTGATGTGCAAGCCCTTCCCGCCAAGTGTTAACTCCTGCCTCCTTGCGGGGTGAATTCCAGGGGGATGGGAGGGGACAGGGAGAAGGCAGCAGAGAAAGTGGGAGTGGATGGCCAAAGGGGACTGCCCGGAGCCAGGGGCCAGGGAGAGAGGGCAGGCTTCCTGCCCCCTGCTTTCCCTGACCTACCACCCCCACCCCCACTCTATTTTCCACTGGATAATCACAGGGCAGGATCCTGGCGCGCCAGGAAGTGAGAACCAGTTTCCAGTCAGGTGGTCTGAGGTCTGCAGAGAATTCAGGACCTGGGCCTGACTGGGACAGGACCAGTTTCTCAGTGTCCTGCTTTCCGAGTTTCCTCTGGGGGGTGAGGGGAGCTATTCTGTCACTCTCTGTCCCACTTCCTCTTCCCCTACCCCCAGGTCAGCTCAGCTTTCCTGAACATTCAAACCACAGGCCTCAGCACCTTCCTAAGCATCTTCCCTTCCCATCAGAGGTCTTCTAGGTGGGGTTTGGGCTGCGTGTCCCCGAGAGTGCACGAGTGCGCTCGGGCCTTCTCACTTGGGCTTCTTTTCATTTTATACTATTAAAAATACGTATATTTTCTGTAAGTTTTACAGTATGTGTTCCATATCCATCCAGTAGGACTCTGTCATTTATGAAATAGATGTACTTTAGGAGGATCGTGGTAATGTATATTTTACCAGCAGGAGTGTGCAGAGCTGAGGTCAGCAAACTTTTTCTGTGAAGGACCAACTAGTGACTATTTTAGGTTTTGTGGGCTGTGTGGCTTCTGTCCCAGCTGCTGGGTTCCAGTGACAGCTGAGCACAGCCACAGATGACAGGTAAATGAAGGGTCTGGCTGTGTGCCACTAAAACTTTATTTCTGGACACTGAAATTTGGATTTCAGAGAAATTTCATGTGTCATGAAATGTTATTCCTCCTGATTCTCCCCGACACGTTAAAATGTTCAGGGGCCACTCTGTGCTCAGGGCTGTGAGCCCGGCCGAGGGCCTGTGCACCACGGCCCAGCCTCTGCTGCAGACACGGCTTCTCACGCAGGGGCCGCTTGAGACTCACCTGGAGAGCTTTCAAAAAATTCCCATTTCAGAACCTCAGCCCCGCCCCACCCCTCACCCCCAGGGTCACCCCAGGGGCGCAGCAGTTAAGTTCCACGCTGGGGAGCTGTAGGCAGCAGCGGTGACTTGAGCTCGATGCCCAGCGGGGGAGATTCCCACATGGCACAGCAGCAGACCTCTCCTGCCTCACCCGCTGCTCCCCTCAGCAGTGTGTTTCCATCCATCTGCCTGTTCTGCTCCCCACTCTGTCTCTGGTGAACCCTCTCGCAGCCCCATGCCTCTGGCCTATACTCCAGCTTGTATGAATAAATAAATAAATCTTAAAAAAAAAAAAGAACCGCAGCCCTGATTTTGCAGGGTCTGTGGAAGGCCTTGGAACTTGAATTTTAGCCAGCAGCTCAGGTAGGATAGAAGCAGACTGTAAGAGCAGAGGCTCTGGAAGAGCTCCAGGGCCCTGATCTGTGTGATTCTACCAGCCCTTGCTGAGTGCCTGGGGTGTGTGGCTGCCCCAAGCCTCATTTTTTGGAATCTGACAAGAGGAGGAGTCCATCTCCAAGAGGAGGAGCACCCTTAGGGAGCATCAAGCATCTCCTGTCCAGGGATGCCGGCTCCTCTGCAGGTGGTGTCCGCAGAGGCAGAATTGATTCTGCAATCAATCACTTTGCTTGTCAGTGCCTTCATTTCCTTTGTGTCTGTTAAACGGGGGCTGTATCATCTGGGCCTGGGAGGTAGAGCACCTAGCACAGTGTCTGGCACCTAGTATGTGCTTATTAAACAGGAGCTGCCACTATTGACCTGACAGGAAGCTGGGCGGCCCCAGTTCCTGCTGTGGACAAAAATCACAACTCACACTTGCCTGATGCTTTGGCTGACACGCCCTTTACAGCTCTCACCTCGCATTCTCCAGCAACGCCTGAGGTAGACGCCATTTTACAGAGGTGTTCGCTGCAGCCCAGCAAGGTTAAGCAGCTTGTCCAAGAGCAGACAGCTGCTCCACCCCAGGCAGAACATGGCTCCCTCTACCCGGTTCTCGCCCCTCCCAGGTTGTGAGCGGCTCTGTGGGCTTGCTGTAGGTGCTTCGCTCAGGGTTTTCTGCCTCTGCAGATAAAGTACCACGAGGAGTTTGAGAAGAGCCGCATGGGCCCCAGCGGCGGGGAGGGCTTGGAGCCTGAGCGCCGAGATTCCCCGGACAGCGGTAGCTACCGGCGACCCCAGGAGCAGCAGCCTCACCACATCCCAACCAGCGCCCCAGGTGAGCCTCCGCCTGTGTGGGCGGAAGTCCCGAGGCCAGGCCAGCTACAGGTGGGGAGGTGTTGGAGAGGTGCCTTGTGCGCTCACACACGTGCACACACACGTGCACACACACGTGCACACACACGTGCACACACACGTGCACACACACACATCCGCAGGCCCCACCCTGAGTGCTCAGGGCATGAGCCCTGGGGGCAGAGCCTGTGCCGGGCCCCCAGCATGGTGGTGGAGACGAGCTACTGCTGCAGAAAACAGCACCCACCAATGTGCACCCAGAGATGCGTGCCTTTGAGAAGTGGGGTTGAGCGAGTTTGTGGGCTTCATGGGGGAAGGGCGGGGGCTCTGGAGGGGCTGGGTGTGGCCAGACAGTTTCTGAGCCCATCCGGTCCGTCTTGCAGTTTATCAGCAGCCCCAGCAGCAGCCGGTGGCCCAGTCCTACGGTGGTTATAAGGAGCCTGCAGCCCCGGTCTCCATGCAGCGCAGCGCCCCAGGCGGGGGCGGGGTGAGTAACCCTGGTTTGAGGAGAGACCCCAGAGGTTGGAGGTCAGAGGCCAGAGGTCAGAGGTGGGTGGGCCTAGAGAAGGCCTTCTGGACATAGGTCATGGATTCTCCTTAGAAACCCCATCCAGGAGGCTTGGCTTCCCCTGACCTTTAACCTTAGCTCCAGTTGTCCTCTGCAGGTAGTGTGGTGTAGTGGGCAGAGCCCTGGGCTGGGTTTGGGGCCTGTCTTCCAGGCCCTGCTATACCCTGGGCAGGTGTCCTCCTGCTGCCTGGGGGCATGCAAGGTGCGCATTTTGGCTTGAGGCCTTCCGAGCCAGGCTCTGCTTCCCACTCTGAGTGAGGATAGCCACCTCCCCCGTTCAGAGCAACTAGTCTCTGGGGGGCCCTCCCAGACCACCCCATGACACTTGTATCACTCCCGCCCACTGGGTTCCTTCGGAGCACTTTTTCAGACTTAAAAACAGTTCCCTGTTAACCTCTGTGTGTGTGTCCCTGGGCCTGACTGCAGACGCGGTGTCCCTGTCCTTGAGCGAGGCACACGTCAGCTGTGCTGAGTAAATGCCACGCGGCAAGTGGGGCAGGACCAGGCTTGTCAGCCCCTGGCCTTTAAGTCCGGCTGCCCCGCCCCCTCCCCACCGGCGCTGGGCTCCTGCCTCGTTCAGCTCCTCTGTGCCGGTGCCTGGGCATTCAAAGTAGCTCATGCAGGGGCAGGAGAGACAATTCTTAGAGACATAAAATAGCCGGAGATAAAGGGCCTGCTGCCACCTCCTGCTCTGGACACTCAAATGAGGGCGTGTCAGGTGTGGGTGGGCCACTGGGTCCACAAGAATTTGTATGAAGGATCAGGTCCCAGTCCTTCAAATGCTCACTAAGCCTGACAGTACTTGGGATTCGGCTCTGAATAAAAGGCCCCCTCCTGCCCTCTGGAGCATTCTCCTCCCAGTCAGGGAGACAGATGTGAAGGCAATAAATAACCAGGTACATGGTATAAGGTCAGACTGTGCATGTGCTGTAAAGAAAAAGTGGGGGGGGTGTTGGGCGAAACCTCAGTGAAGGGAAGGCACGAGCGTGCAAGCAGCACAGCGAGTGCCAAGGCTCTGGGGCAGGTGTATTCTAGGAAAGGTCAAGGATCGGCAGGAAGGCCAGTGAGTGGAGGGGGAAGTGGGTAGGAGATGAGACCAGAGCATGCGGGGACTCGGGGGCCGCAGGAAGGCTCTGTGTGAGCTCTGCAAGTCACAGGGTCTGACTTGTATTTTTGAAAGTCGGCCCTGGAAGCGATGTTGAGAAGAAGCCATGGAAGGCTGAGGCTGAGGCTGAGGCTGAGGCGGGGAGGCACGTTAGGAGGCTGTTACAGGACACAGGCGTAGCTGGTAGTGGCTTGGCCGGAGAGACAGGCTGAGTGCTGATAAGAGAGACCCAGGTCATCTTGGGGGCGGATGGAGCTGGTTCCTTCTATTTGAAAAGTTTAAATGGAGTGTGGACAAGGATGGGGGGTCTTTGAAGAATTTAAAGTCAGAGACTAACACCACCAGGTTTGCATTTGCAAAGGTCCTGAGATCGCAGTAGATGAATAGCTGGAGAGGGGAGAGCAGAGGCTGGAAGCTGAGGGTCTGAGCAGGGGTCTCGGAAGCAGGTGTGGCGGGGGGCGCGTCTGGAGGCTTCCCCTTCAGCCCTGGACATCATCTCTTGGGCCTCATCTCAGGACTTGGACTTGGGGATCACAAAGGCTGAGCGCCCCTGGATACAAGTCCAGGACAGATCAGGACCTTGGCTACCCAAGACCAAGAGCTGGGGTGTCAGCCAAGGATTTGGGCTGAGATTGGAAGGTGGACCCTGGTAGACACCTCCCTGTCACCTGGAGACTTTCCCCCGAGAATAGATCTTTGTCCTGAGCCTGGGGGAGAAGCAGACTCACCACAGCTTCAAACACAAGGAAACCCTGGTGCTCACACACGGACGGCAGCACGGGACTTGTCATGTCTTCACTGTCCAGCTTCGGGTCCGCCATTTGGAGGAGGTGGGCAGAGCTGCCTAAGAGCTCCCTCCTTATCTTGGGCCTGAACACTTAGTAAATGCCAAGTCTGTTATTAAAAGGATGATTGTTCTCAGGAAGTGGCACAGAGGTGAGCAAACCTGAGGCGGCAGGCCCCTCCTTGTCTCCGAGGTCCCGCTCTCCCCTGGCAGTCTGGGGTCCGCGGGTGGGGGGCTGTGTCCGCGCGGCTGACTGTGCCCCACCCCTGCAGAAGCGGTACCGCGCCGTGTACGACTACAGCGCGGCCGACGAGGACGAGGTCTCCTTCCAGGACGGGGACACCATCGTCAACGTGCAGCAGATCGATGACGGCTGGATGTACGGGACCGTGGAGCGCACCGGCGACACGGGGATGCTGCCGGCCAACTACGTGGAGGCCATCTGAGCGTGCGCAGCCCCGCCCCTTCGTCCAGTGCATTCCACGGCATCGCATCCGTCCCGCCGGGGCCTCTCTGCCCGTCAGTGTCTGTTTTTTTAAGTCCGCGACAGCTTCTTTCTGCCCACCCTCCTCCAGCTTCTTCTGCCAAGCGAAGCCTTGTTCTGCCACTTTTGCGGGCTCCTTCCTCTGGCAGGTTTTCCCCTTGACCAACCTCTTGGTTTTCTCTCTGAATGGAACAGGTGTGGTCCTCTCTGGGGGAGGCCTGGTCTGGAATGGGGGACCCATCAGTTCCCAGGTCTCTGCCTTCTCTCTCGTCTGCCCTTCAGACCTTCCCGCCCACCTCACACACTCAAACATTCCAGGGCTGGCAAGCCCAGACCCCCAGGAGCCCCTGGGAAGGGGCTTCCTACATCCACGCAGGGATGGGGACGAGGTGGGGGTGGCCTTCGTGTAGGGACCAGTGAGGTGTGCTTTACCTCTGCTTCTCAAAGACGGGCCTCGGGGACTCCCCACCCGCTCCTCCCGCAAGGACGGGAGAGGAGGCGAATTCTCGCTTTGCGACGCATTCAGCCCTTGCCACACGCGTTCCTTCTCACACTGTGATTTTGCCCTCCTGCCCATGCAGGCCTCGTGTGGGCGAAGAGCTCCCTGGGAAGCTCAGCTTGGGTTCAGTTCTTGCCTTTCTGGCTTTTAGGGACAGCTGCAGGAAGGAGGGGACAGGGTGTTGTCTCTGCCGCCCTTTTTCCTGAGTCCCACCTCCAGTCTCCAGGAACCCAGGCTTGGAGCTGTAGTCCTGAAAGGTGGAGCAAGGAAAGGGTCCCCCAGTCTGTACCAGGTGGGTCAGGTGGGCCACTCTTCCCTACTCCTCGCTGGAAGGCGTCTTAGGGCCTGCCCGGGACCCGCCTCCAGCATGTGTGTGTAGGGCTGGCAAGTGGGCATGGGCGTGAGCTGAGCCTCCGTGGGAGCCTGGCCTTGCCTGGGCCCCAGACCTGGAGTTTTTCTCAAAGCCCACAGTGGGAGGAGAAGGCCCTGGGGAGAGAAGGTAACTTATGTTTTCTTTGGAGTGAAAATTCCTCCTCTCCCTCTGTCCCCCTAACAGAGGACGCCCACCTTTCTGTGCTGGGCAGAAGCAAGGGGGTGACTGAGTCGGCGGGCTGACGCTGGGGCCTTGGTTATCGGGCAGGGGAGGCTCCATGGCCCCAGACATGTTCTCTTGCCCATCTCTGCCCCCTGGGCTGCAGAATAGGGGGCCAGAGGGCCCTGTTCACCCATACTGTGGGTGTCTCACTCCGGGGCTCTGCCCCTTAGGGGTCCCCCTGGCTTACCTAAAGCCCCCTTAGTGCAGAGGGAGAGGTCCCCACGTCTGCAGAACTGGAAGCACAGGCCCTGGGGTGAGCAGGGAAGATGGTGCTATCTCCAAGTCCCTTCGCTCGCCCTGTGGGGCTGTGACGGTCCTTGCCTGGCTGTCTTCATCTCTGGGCTTTCCCCCTCACCCTGCTCCCATTTTCACTGAGTCCAACCAGGCCCTCAGCCAACTTCTTTGCATCCTTGTGCCCTGCAAGAAGGGCGGGGCCTGACGGTGCTGGTGTAGTCAGTGTCCTGGGGGTGTTTTTGCCAACTGCTTTTGAGTTTACTTGGGGACACATCCCAAACCAGAAGACTGAGGAAATGACCGAGGAGGAGCCCCTGTCCCACCAGCCCCTTCAAGGGAGGGCAGGTAGCAGGTAGCAGGTAGCGCAGACATTGGGCAATGAGGGAGGCAGAGAGGGAGCTCCTGGAGCGCCTGGGAGAGGTGCCGGTCCATTCCTTTTCCTCTTGATCTTAAAGCACAACATGGATTCTGGGATGAAAGGTCAGAGACACACCCAGCTGAGGGCCTGCAGGGGGAGGAGCTGGGACAGAGGGAGGCCCGAGCAGCAGCCCATTTTCACTGGACTTCATCTTTGAAAACAAGCAAGCGGGCCACTGGAGTCTTGCTACCAGCCCCTTACTCCTCCCATCCTAAAAATAGGGGAGCTTTTCTGATAATCCCCAGAGAGAGGAGGGACTGTCACACTGGTGCTGAGGGACCCAGGGGCTGCTGGGGGTCCTTGTTCCTTTCCAGAGTCATCCATCCTGAGGAGAGCACAGAACGGGGGCTGGACCAAATCCCCAGGCGCCCCTTATGGTTCACAGTTTAATCCCAGGAAAGCAGATGAGTCAAAGCTAGAATATGAATATAACTTTAGTGGAACAATAATAAAAGGCAAGAAGCCCGATGGTGAGAAAAATGAATTCTCTCAACACTGCTTCCTGTTTTCTTCCTCATGTCCCTCCAGGGAAAACTTGATTGCTTAATTTCTGCCTTTTTTTCCCTCACATATGCACTTTGGGGCCCCCTCCTTTTTTTTTTTTAATAGCTGGAAAAAAAAAATACCACCCCACAAACCTGTATTTAAAAAGAAACAGAAATAACCATGTGAGATTTGTGTCCAAACATTTCATCGTGTGTGAAACCGTCCATTCATCTTTTTATATGGGGTGGCTGTCTTTTCTTGGTCTGTTTTGGTCCCCTCCCTCGTGGGCCTGTGCTTGGGATCAAACCTTTCTGGCCTGTTATGATTCTGAACATTTGACTTGGACCACAAGTGAATCTTACTCCTGGTGACTCAAATAAAAGTCTAATTTTTACCTGCGGACTTGGTTTTCTCCCTGGCTTTGCGGTGCTGCTGTGTGTGTGCGTCCTGCTAGGGACACTGGCGTCGGCCTTCGGGGAGAGAAGGATCCCCAGGAGGCCAGCCCCACGGGAGGAAGGGAGAGGTGCTTTGCCAGCTCTCCGGCGGGGGCCTTGGCATTTGCTCCCGGAGAGCGGAACGCGCCGCCAGCTTGTTCCTGGCTACACCTTCTGCCTGGCTTGGTGACACTCCCAGAAGTTTCCCGAGCTCCCACAGTGTCTTAGTTTGCCTCCCTTGCTGTGCCCCGACCTCACCACCAGCCAGTCCACTCACAGAGCAGGCCTGGGTCTGGCTGGTTTGTTGCACTAATGAATGAGCTCAGCTCGGGGCAATTCTAGCTGTGTGGCACATAGTAGGCGCTTGCACGTTTGAAGACTGGAATGACGGGGCGTGGGACAGTGCAGTGGGGTGAGAAGGCCAACTGTGAGGGGGTCTGGACACCCAGAGCAGCTCACGGCACCTTACTGATCTTTATCACTTCCCTTTTTCCTTTGGTGTCATTAAGAGAGAACTGGTGCAATATCCTCCTCACGCTTGGGGTTCCCTGAGACCCAGAAAGGCCATGGCTTGGTGGAAGTCGCACAACCAGTGGTAGGGCTGGAGGTCTAGGACTGCCTGTCGCATTTGGTGTCCGCGGCACTGCCTCGCCACGGTGGACAGGCCCACCTGCACCCTTCACACCTTTCATGTCAGCATCTCCCATGCCCCCTACTTTGCTACAGTTCCCTGGGCCCGCCCTCTGACCAGAAGGCCAACCACCCTCCCCTCTGGCTCTGCAGGGCTGGGAAGGGGGACCGCAGTGGAGAAGGAATCCAGACCCTTCTGCTGCAGCTTAGTGCTGCTGTTGGCCTCCTGTGCAGAGGCTTCTCTTTGGGGCTCCACGGAGGCTTCTCTGACCTCTGGATAGCAGCAGGGTGCAGGGGGAAGGGCTTTCCCCAACCTGAGACTTTGTGGTTCAGAAAAGGACGCTGCTGAATCGGCAGGGCCAGAGCAGAGCAGGGGGTGTCAGGCAGCCTGGGATAATTAAAGACCACACACACACACACACACACACACACACACACCTGCTCCCCGCCCCAGGCCTGGTGGAAGGAACTCAGCTGGTGAATCTTGCCTCCTATTGGCCTTCTCCCTCCCTCTCCTTTGTCTGCAGAAGTGCCGCCCTCTCTACCCAGAAGCTTCTTTCACCTTCTGAGTAACTTGAGGAGGCCTTGGGAAGCTGTGAGGGGGCAGTCTGCTTGGGAGGGGTTCAGTGCCAAGTCCCCCTGCTCACAGAAAACTCTACTCTGCCTCCTGGGGACTGGCCAACAGAGGGGTTCCTAGACCCCCTTTTAGAAGTGACCCAAGTTCCTGGGGCCTACCATGTGGAGGGGGTTACTATGGCACTTACCCCCAGATCCTTTAACTTAAGAACTACTTGGGGTGGAACCAAAGGTACTAGGCCTCAAAAATATCACAGGCAATTTTTAAAATTTAATAGGAAACAAGGGCCTCCCTGGTGGCGCAGCGGTTAAGCGCTGCGCTGTGGAGCTGTCAGCGGCTGACGCAAGTTCGACGCCTGGCCGGGGAGATTCCCACGTGGCACAGCAGACCTCTCCTGCCTCGCCTGCTGCTCCCCTCAGCAGTGTATTTCCGTCCATCTGCCTGTTCTGCTCCCTGCTCTGTCTCTGGTGAACCCTCTCGCTGCCCCACGCCTCTGGCCTGTACCCCAGCTTGTATGCATAAATAAATAAAATCTTAAAAAAAAATTAATAGGAAACAAGACATAAAAAGATATAAAAACACAAGACATAACACCCACCACCCAACTTAAAAAATAAAACATCTGTTCTCCTTTCCCCTTGGAAGATACCAGGTGAGTTTGCATTTCTAGAAACGTTTAATGCAGGGATGGTTCTCTGGGCAGAACGCTGTGCTGAGCTCTCTGAAGTGCGAATAACAGAACAAGAACACGGTGGTGACCACAGGGAGACAAAGGAATAGTCTGCAGACTGTAGGTGGGTGAAGTGAGCAACAGCCCGGCTGGCTGAGCCATGCAGGTGGGCTGGGGGCTTTCCAGACTCACAGGGTGGGCTGGGCTTAGTTTTGCTTCTCTGTGCCAGCCATGTCCCATGAAACATTAGGCAAGTTCCCAAACGTCTGAGCCTCCTGTATAGATGGCTTGTGGGGAGGCTGAAATTACACGCCTGTGCGCCGTCTGGGCGTCTGGCACAGCGTCGGAATCTCATAGCGGCAGCTGCTCCACCCCAGAGGGGCCAGCTGCGACTGGCACCAACCTTTGCCGTGCTCCCCCCATAACCTGACTTACAACTTGCCCACCCAACTCCCCACCTTGGTCTTTTTGAGATGATTTGCCGGGGACCTGTGAGAGGAGAAAGGAAGACAGGCTAGTAGTCACGAGGAGTCGCTCCTCGGGGGTCTGGAGAGAGATCAGAGCCCCTCCCTCCTCCGTGTCATGCAGACTCCGTTTAGATACAAAGGGGTGGGATTGGGTTCTTGGGGGGAAATTGAGCCTCTTCAGATCTGCCTGGTCTAAATCGGGCAGTTCCCTGGTTACCGGCTCCGGGCTCTGTGATTGGTTGGCCGGGGGTAAAGGCTGATGGAGCTGCAGCATCCCTTAGTCTCGGGACCTGGGAGGGGGAGGGGAACGGAGGGCCGAACCGTGAAGAGAAGAGGGAGCCATTTCTCTCCACTGAGCGCTACCTCCGTGCTCCCAGTTCTCATTTCCCCGGAATCCAGAGGCCTCGTCAGCCCAGGCCTCCGCAATGCTGGATATTTTCATCCTGATGTTCTTTGCCATCATAGGCTTGGTCGTTCTGTCCTACATTATCTACCTGCTCTAGTCCTGCAGCTGCGGCGGGGAGGAACGACTCGCGGGCAAGGATGAAGCTGCCCGGCCGGGCACCCCGCTTGCTGACGCACCGGTGGAGTTTTGCTTCTGGTCATTATTTCGGGTATTGATTCAAAAACAAAATTAAAAGAGATCTTATTTTCCTTTTTTACCCCTCTCCTCAGACGCCTTGCTGTAGCATTTCTCGGACCACTCTGAAAAGAATGCCAACTTCCTTCTTTCGGACCGAATTTAAAATAACAAAATTTTAAATGAAAAGTAAAACCCACAGTGTGTGGGGTTTTTCGGTAGAATGGGTTGGGAGTGGTGTGCATGATGGGAGGAACTATTATTTTCTAGTTTTTCCTTTAAGTTAGGTGCTCAAACTCCAGCCCGTCCATTTTCTCCAATAATTGAAGGCAAAACACTTCTTTATGTCAACAGAGTGGTTTACAATTATGCCTGCATCATTGCATCAATGAATTTATTAGTGACTCATTCTCACTGGAGGATGAGATAGTGAAATTTACTGGGAGTGGGTTTTGGGATGAGATGTTCATTCTTTTCAAACTGTGGGGTTTGGTGGAGAGGAGAGGAGAGGTCCTAATTCTTTTCTCAGTTGGTGAGCAGTATCTGGGAGCTGGTACCTTTGCCACCATTCCCATCTGAGCTGTCTTGTGTCTGGATTTCCCACAGCTCCGGGTCTCCAGTCCAACAAGAGGCCTTACCACAACCTCTTCCAGAGTCTTCCGGATATGGTTATCCCTGATCAAGCTGAGGTCAGAGGCAGAGGCAGGCACTCGGCTGGGACATCAGAAATTCATGAGCATGGCTGACAGATGCTACGTGGGTTTGAGCTGTAGATAGAGAGTGTCGAGAATGCCCGGAGCTGAAATGGAGACGTGTTAAAATTTAAATGTAGACTGCTCAAAAATTCATTTTTATAGCCTTTCCTGAGGTCTGGATGCAGTTGCATATTGTGCTCAATGTGTTCTTCATTTTCCCTCTCACTTGCAGGGGTGCCCTTGAAAGTTCAGGAGTACATTGTGGGTCCTCATCAACAAAGTTGTCACTTTATCTTTTGAGATCGCACAATCTGGGGTTGTGTGGTTTCCCTTGTTTCACTCTCTAGCCAGAAGAAACTTGTCATTTGACTTTTTAAGATTTATCATATCTTCCCTCTTGGGCCCCAGCTTCTCATTTTAAGGCAGAAACAGTTTATATCGTACTCATTCTTTATGTCTGACTGATCTATAAATTATTAAAACGAGATGGCAATACTTTTTATTTTAAAAAGCTGTCTTACCCCAAATGAATGTTTTTTTTTCATATTGTCAAATGTTCCTTTTCTGAAAACAAAAGCTTCCAAGATATTTCTTTGTCCAACTAGGATTGAGGAAACCATATATTTTAGGGTCCAGAGTAGAATTAGGGCCCAAATCTGTGGTATCTATTCATTTGAGAAGACCACATTAATTGTCCCACTTTTGATTTTCCTTTCTAGCTTAAAAATAAATGAGAAAATGTAACTAGTTTTTATTCATAACATTGATTTCAATTTCCATGTTTTAACAAGAAATAAGATTTGGGCAGTAAGATACACGCAACAGTTAAAATGGAAAACTTGCATTTAAAAATTCTGGTTAAAAAAAAACTGTTCTAAAAACTTTGTTTTGGCAATAAATTATGTGACCTTCAATAAGTTACTTGGCCTTCGGGGCTTCAGTTTATGTTGATAAATGTAAGACTTGGATTAGACAATCGTGAATGTCCCTTTCTATTTAAAAGTTCTACAATTCTCAACTGCATTGTCTTTGGAAAGTATACCTTCAAGACAGAATTCCCATGGAACAAACTCTTAATAGTTTACCAGTAGTCCCCTTTTCTTCTCTCCTAACATGACAAAACTCAACTGCAAAACTTTTTTTGGCACCAAAAATGTCCTCTTGTAAGGAGAAAATGACAATGCTCAACTACCCCAGACATATGTCAGTGATAATTTGCCCAAGCTATTTAGGGAATATTAATAAGCACAACACTATTTGGTGGTAAGTAACAAAGAGGCCGTCTGACAGATTCACCCATGCAGGAAGCATGATTGAGAACATGTTGGCGTTCAGGGTCCACACAGTCCTTGAGGTGACAGTTCCCCAACAACATTCCTCGAACTCTGGCCTAACCTTGTATCTCCAACTAAACTCTTCAACATCAAGTCAGGGTAGCAGTTCCATACCCTTATCTAAGTAATCAGGACAAATGTCACTGTTTGGAGGGGGCCAAGTTACACAGTTAATCACCGTGGTGTGTCTTCATGGTATAATCTCTGGCCACACTCACACTGAAGTCTTGGATGAAGTCAAGTTTCTTTACCTGTAGCCATACAAAACTGAAATGACTAATCAATTCAGTGAAAAAAAAATCTGCCAACTTCAGGTATATACCAGTGGCAGGCAGTGGGTGCACTATAAGGGCAGCAAGATTACCCATCTTTTCAGTGACTTAGGAAATGAAATGGTTTCAAAAACTAAATACATTTTGGAAGAAATTTTATGATTTTGTGTTTATATTTATGCTGTAACTTCTGAGTTTATAACAGAATTTTACTGTTTATCATTTCAATAAAATTTTAATTTCACATTTAAACCATTTGTATATTGGCAATCTAAAACCTAATAAAACACTGAAAAGTTCACTCCTGTAATATAAAGTTTTGTATCAATTTTAAGAAGTCTGTGTGATAAGGGCAATTATGGCTATAAAATGGGGATTGTTCTTCCCCCACATTAATTATAGATTACTAAGAACAAAACTAGTGTCTAGAGTTATCTAACTGAAATAAACTTTCTCTGGGTTGATAACACTGGTCAACAAATTTTTACAAAAGTCATGTTACTGAAATAAAATTAGTCATTTCCTATCAATTTGTATGTGCTCAACATGAATATGACAGTCAAATTCTAATTTTGGTTCTAGTTTTTTTTTTGTAATCTGCAATAAATTGATGTTTACATCACAAAATGCATGCCAGGCCTACGGTTAATACCTGTAAAAAATCAAGTCATAGACTACTTCTTAGATTTCTTCGCTTGTCACTTGTACAGCTGTTCAGGAATAGATTAGATGGAAGATGGTTTCCATTGTGCAAAAGCACAGTCTCGAAGCACAGTTTTGAAGCGTCTAGAAATAGTCTCCATTCTTGTGGGTCATGAGTGATTTCTAAGGTATTCATGAGGGCCTCAATATCGGAACAGAATACCAAAGTACTTTCCTTTCTGAAGAAAGGCTCCAACTGCTGGTGGCGCTTTCAATATAAATTGTGACATCTTCTAGAAGATTCCATTGTTGGAGTCTTGATCCTAGCAATACTTCCTTGTTCTTAGATAAGTCCAAATCACGAACCAGGTCATTTATTTCTTCCTGGGTTAGTCTATATGGGGTTGATGATGCACCACAGTGAAAATCTGGATCACTGCATGCTAATGGAACAGGAGAACAGGTTGGCTCACCCTTGTCCTCATCAGATGAATCAAGAGAATATTCTGCTGGAGGTTCTGGAATAGGAAGTCCCTCACCATGGAACTGGTCTCAATGCAGACAGAATGTTTGGGCAGACTATTCTCGACTTCTTTTGCTTCGTTATTCTGCCGGAAAGAGGAGGAACCAAGCAGCAGTAACAGTCTTTTATGTGGTTGCTTGGCTCTCTCCACACCACGGGATGGCAAACGGCATTGATGGTCTTTTGCCATTTAACCACTGTGAAAGCTGTATTGTATATGTAGCACAGCATATATGCAGAGTCCAGGGCTTGTCTTGGTCACCAACCTTGCATCCAAAGCAAAGATGACAAGCTTTCTTCACTTGAGAAGTGATACTTTTCTTCTGGTTGGCAAATGTGACTTCCCCACAAATAGAGCAGAAATTGTAGATGCTATTAACGCACTTTCGAGGCATTACTGTTCTGTATTGAACCTAAATGGATAAAATAATAACAGTTCTATGGAACAGTAGCTTAAACTGCCTTGCACAAAGTCTGAAATATTTTCAATGCTCAACCTTTCCGACAGGGCTTTATCTAGAGCACTGCTGACATCAGCTTACTTCAGCAGCCGCCTGGCAGTAGTAGTGCATTGCATCAGAAAATGATGCAATCAACTCTGGATGATGTGTGCATGATGGTATTATGCAATGTGATGCAATATTACATCATTCTAGGATGATTTAAGATGTTGTTGCAGTCCTACTGGATAAACTTACACGGTGAAACATAAAATAAATTATATGAAATATCTTCAAAACAAGAGCTAATAAGAAATTTTCAGGGTTATATTCATGTTTGGCACACCAAGATACTACAAATTAGGGCCTTTTTAAGTGAGTAACAATCTCACTGTTGACCAGTGTAATATAAGTTCAGGAACATAGAAAATGGCATCATGATTATATTATTACTATTATGGTTATTATCATTGTTATTTTTAGACTTACAAAAGTAACAACATTTTATTAATGTATGGTGACATATTTAATATGTTTCTATATTCCAGAATAAATGACTAGTTAGTTGATATTAGAACAAAAATTCTATCTTTTTTTGTGTAGGTGAGAAAGCCACTATAACGAAAGCAAGATTTTAGGAGATTGTATATCCACTTACAGAATTTATCACAAAAGGTTGTTCTGAAGAGGTGTAAACCTATACCTCTGAATCACATACAGTTTTGTAAATCAACTTCGCCGCAATAAAAAGGAACACAATTAAAGAAAAAATAGTGTGGCTTATGCTAAGGATTATTACATTAATAGATACTTTCTTTATAAAAATAAGGGGTTTGCATGGGAAAATGATATATTTTACTTCAGGGAAAAGAGGATATATTTTAGGAAATAGTTAAAAAATGAAAAAGATAAGTTGTAAGTAAGTTAAAATCATCTAAGTCTCATTGTTCTGGGTGTGCAGAGTCAAATGCACATTTTCTGACTTTGAAGCTCAGCATGACACAACTTACTAAATTTCAGAAAATTTGTTTGCTTTTAAAAGGCTTAAATGTAGCACTATTCAAGCTCAAAATCTCTTAAAAGTATCATTTTAATTTTAAATTTCTCAAAATAATGGAATTGCCCTCAATAAAGTACTTAAGCATAGTTAAGTAGAAAATAATCTGTAAATTATATGCTTTCTGTAAATTATACTGGCTTTATTGCACTCCAAATGTTTGCTAAGCTTAGTTTTGCTCTCACCTATTTTAGACCAGGATAAAACCAGAGTCATAGCTAAAGGAGGAAGAGATGAGAGTGTGGATACAACTTCCATTATAAACCCAAACATGCTAAGTAATATCCAACTAGATACATTTAAGAACTTCTTGTTAGAAAAACACTGTAAGATTTTGTCACTATGGAAAATTGCAGATAATACATACTATTTAATTAAGTATTTTGTAATTGGTTATTTGCTTGAAAATTTGGTCTTTGAATTAAGTAGCAGAATAATATAGAATACTGTTCTACTTATAAATTACTGTTCAATTTATGAATTATTGCAAGTAAATAAAATTATTTCATTTACTCATCAAGTATAACATTAAACATATAATACATAGCTAACTGCAACATTATTTTAGAACATTTTGGTTTTTGATCATTATAGAGCTACAATAAACAGCTTAAATAAAATTAAGATCCTGTACAAGAAATAATTTAAAGGAATTACACAATCAATCATTTGTATAATGACAAACTCTGAACACATTAAAAATGTTTCTAATTTTTATTAATATGAATAAACAAAACTTAGCAAATATTAAATATCTAGGTATAAGAGATATTTTACCATTGATACAAAACTTTAAAAAACAACAATATATATCTTTTTCAGTTTGGGGCACTTTTAAGAAAACAATGATCTTAGAATATCTATAAGCACTCATTTTTTTCTTTTAATTTAAAAACCCTAAAGGGTTTACCTAAGTTTTTTTTAAGCCTTTAGTTAAGGAATTTTCTAGTTATATTTACTTTCTTGACCAAAAAGAAAGTGTTTCTAATTGCTTGGCACTTTCTTTTTAACCTGGAGAAGACACCTAGCTGCTCTCTCAGTGATGTCTCAAGAATCCAAGGAACATGTGTCCATAGGTGATTTCAACAGATTTCCCAGCTGCCTGCCAGTGGAATTGATAAAGAAGTCGTATTACTAGTAAAGAGGCTTTTGTAATGGTTTTGTGTTTTTACCCTTCACAATACTTATTGATATAAAAATCTGTAATCTTATATTTGAATACTATTCCCTTAAAGAGGTTTACTCTTAAGTAATAATCACATGAAGACGGTAGCTTATTAGGGACATAAAATGGTTCTTCCAGTTGCACCTTGTGTTAGGCACCTCTTGCTTGTTCTAATCTACAAAGGTGAATAATTATCTGGCAATAAAATCTTTGTTAGTAAGAACTGGAAGCAAGACCTACGTCACCAAAAGCTGGAAAAGTGTGAAGTAGGTATCTATTGTTCATGCCATGAAGAAAACAGCCTGACACAGAACCACTTGAATTTCTCAACTGTGTTATGGTGTGATGTGTTTAGAAACAGTAAAGATAAATATAATGCTCTGTTGTTCAGCTTGCCTTTTAGTGGAAGGGAAAATTCATTAACTAACCAAAATCAAAGGAAACTAAGAAAATCACAATAAAAAGGAAAAAAAGAGCAAGAAGTCCAGATCAGTCTTTTAATTTAGAAAAAGGGACAGGATAAATTATCTGATCCATTATTAGTTTACATAATGATGTTAGTATGACTGTCTAGAGTTAGTTAGAAGTGGACAGTCTCTTAGAGTTTGAAGGCTATTTATTTTGCAAATGCTTCTTTTGCTGGCATTATGACTGCCTATCCCACCCCTTAATCATCAGTACTAATGATAATAAAATATGCTTTTGCAAGTCAATTTCCCAATTTAAAATTTGATATCATACTTTATTCCTGATGGCAAATACATTCAATTAAAAACTGGACTGCTGGAGAAAACTGCAAATATGGCCTCAAATATTACTTTTATCTATTAATAATTGGAGAACAAATTTGTCAGCTTACATTTTATTGTTAACACAATGATGTCATGTGTCTACTGTACCAAAAGATTGAATCAGATTTTTTTATCTTCCAAATATCTGAAGAGGATGACTTAATGATCTCATAACTATGGAGAATGAAAGAATGTTAGTTTAAAAAAATTGTAGCAGCCACTGTGTCAGTTCAACTGTGCTAATATCTTGCTCAAAAATGTTTTAAACTATACTTCTTTTGCAAACTAGCTGAAAAGAACTTCTATGGAGACTCGGATAATTAAGGAAATTTCAAAATGCCAAAATTCCTTCTCTAAGCAAGTGAAACTCAACATCTACTTCGTACAATGTTAAAAATATTCACTATTTATATTAAAATTTTTACACTTTCACTTTATTTTTCCTTTTTTCCTTAAATAATCTAATAGGGTATATTCTCAACCTGGAATCATCAACGTGAGATAAATGGATTAGGTTTTCCCCAAAGCATGTATGGGAAAATGAGTAAGAGAGGTTTTTAACATTTATAATTTTAACATTTATAATTTAACAGCTTTTAACATTTATAATTTAGTTGTGGGTGAATTCTTAAATTAAGAAGAAAATGAAATCAGGATAAAAGCAAGGACTTTGTTTTTGTATAAATAGCAAAACACTAAATTCTGTAGATAAAAATTCCTGCCACCTATGGAATTATAGTTGGATAATCCATCAAAAAAAGGCACTTTATTTCTGACCCTCCAAAAATAAGGTGAGAGCTGTTGTTACTGAACTACAGTGAAAATCTTGTCACTGCATTTTCTCCACAGTTCTCAATCCTGTGAAATCTTACAGAGCCCCTCTTGCTCAACATTTGAGAATTTATCACAATTTATACACTACTTATGCAAATAATTTCTGGATCTTCTAGTGTTTCTTCCCTTCATCAGCTCCCCAGGTGAGCTAAGTAAAGGACTTAGGAAAAGAAAGTCAGCTTCTGAGAAGCCCAGTGGGAAGGGCGTGCCTACAGCAGAAGGAAAGTGATCAGACCCAAGGAGAAGAAAACGGATGATCCAGGAGGGCTCCAGCATTATCTTAGCCTGCTTGGGCATGATTATTTTCTATTTTAATAACAAAACTGGCGGTGGCAGATGCTAGTCAGATTGAAACAGACCTGGAGCTTCTTGGAATCCATTTACCGGTGTGAAGAAAACCCCTGGCCCATGCTCTGCTCTAACACTTCGTGCTTCCAGTTTCCTACCAGTCCCACTCTCTAAGGGAGGGAGAAAAGTTTAGGACGAAACATAAACTATTTGTGAACATTGTTCTGGCAGCAAATAACTTTATTTTTTTTATCTAATTCGCAACATTTTACTGTAGTCCCCAGGAAAGAATAAAAGATGATTTGATTATATTAAAACAATATAAACTTTCCTCTATTAATAGACTTTTTGTATGATTTGTCTTAAAGAAGGAAATATGTATTTATATACACACATACTACATGCATACATATATGTATGGGGTCATGTATGTGCACGCCAGTACTTCCTTTGGTTTTTGATCTGCTAGTTCATACAAAATGTGAACAAAATACAATGTTCTTTGTGATCTGCCTTCGAAGGTGGTAAAGAATATGATTTATATTGGTACATTCTAAAACATATTGTAAATCTTCATAAAACATTCTAGGTTATATCTACCCAACCTAAGCAAAGTGAACATGCACATACTATTTGGTGAATCTGGGTCTGCTCAAACTATAAAACAGAATTTTCCCTTGCTTTGAAGCTCCACACATACAGGTTGGCTGGCCTGAGGTTCTTGGACAATAACCTTCCATTTACTTTGGTGGCTGATTTATAAAAGTCTGGAGAGCCACAGCTTGTTTTGAGAAATCATAATACACTCTTGGGTTTGCCTATAATTTTTTTTATTAATAACGGTATAAGTGACTGCTTCTAAAATTCTATGCAGCTTTTAATTCTTAGACAATAAAAAGTTCCATGGATGCTATCTTTTGAGAATGGGAAAGTAGCATTCTTCTGTTAGTTCAGTGAGGCATTCTCTAAAGGCAAGGCTTTCTGGGAATTTAGGTAGAGAGAGTATTCATGGTCAAATACAAGACCTCTTTATGGAAGTTAGCCTGAGCATGCACAAGATGGAACAAATTCAAAAAGCTTCTGTCATCTTCGTCACGGTCTCCTATATGCCATATGCAGAAAAGGACAGCAGGAAAAAGAAAATGACAGTTAGAATTTTTAGTATGTGACTTATTTGAAACATAAGATGTTTCACTTTTTCTAATAATATGTAACAGAAGACTGGTTAGTGATCTTTACTAAGTCAGATATTAGCTTGGGAAGTTTATTGATTTATAAATTTGATAGCCATGGAATTTTATAAGAGAACTGGAGTGGAAGTCAGAAGAAAAGGACACTGGTTCATATTTTATTGCTTCTAACTTTATGACCTTGAGCTAGTCCAGTAATTTCTTTAAACCTTAATTTTCTCATCAGTAAAATAGGGTTGATGATCACATTGGCTACCTAACAAAATTGTGAAGTAATAAAAGTTGAAACTATACAAATATAGGATATGGTGATGATCATCATAGTCAGTAAGTGAAGTAAAATTTTTTCACTCTGGAAAATTGAAATTGGTTCCTTTCAGAGCAGAGTTTTCAATTTTATGTTTTCTATTAAAACCAATACCAGATTTTAAAAATGACAAAACCAGGAACTAAATATAGCTTATGGAAAAAAAAAATGTCTGCTTCTTCTATTTTTAGTTTAGAAAGAAAAGTCAACACAAAATTGTCTCTGTTTAAGTGACAAGTAGAACGCTTTTTACTCACACCTGCGCGCACCATCTACACGTGTACTCACCAGCCATAACTGCCTGTAGCATCTCCATTATGACACATGCAAATGCATTTGCCACACTCTGCAGGAAGTTATTTCTTTCCACTGGAGTGCTAAAAACTTTACAGACTTTTTGCATCATTTTAACTGCCCAATCCATGCAGTATAGTTCTTTCTCGCACACCTGATTTAGACATACAAAGCATTATGGTAAATCTTCACATAAAGGAAACTGTGGAATTTGAAAATGGTATTAACAATGATGGCTTATGAAATTATTGCATATAACATCACATGGAATCTGGAAGTGGAAAATAACCATATCTAATACTTCTTTATTTATAGTACAATTTTAGGGTGGGAAAGTGTGAGGTAAATGAAAGCCTGGTTATATTATTTACTAATATAAGAACTAATTTTGAAAACAGTTATTAAACATGAAAAGGACCTCTGTTCACTCATCCACTAAGTATTTACTAAGCACTTGATAAGAGAGACAATGGCAAGCCATAAATCTTACGCAGCATTTATCAAGAGGTCTTTTTATATCTTCAAGAGGTCTAATGAGGGTAACAAATAAACAGGCAATTTCAATAGGCAAGAGAACTCTATTGTATCATATCAAAGTTCCATATTGAGATATATAGGGAATATTTCTCTCTCTAGCATTTAAAAGGTATTTAAATACTTAAAGACTGCATATTAATAATTAAAGCTGACAAAAAAGGTTTATTTACTAACATTTTAAATGACCAATTTAACTTATATAACCAAATAATATACAGCGTGAAAATAAAATATGTAGCAGTGTGGTTAAATAATGTTAATCTTACAGGAAAGGTTTCTCAACTACTTATTGTGTAAGTCACAGTGCCAGGCTCTATGAAAGAAACAGTCCTGGATTTCAAAGAGCTTGCAATCTGTTTTGGGAGATGACTTATCCCACCCATACAACAGCTTAAGAACACTTAGTAAATGAAGATAAAAAGAAGACAAATCTGACTCAATTAAGAGAAAATTAATGATCAGAGTTGGGGTGCTAAATCAGTAAAGACTTTCTAGAGAAAGCTTCTTCGCCCCAGTGACTTCTTTCCATCTCCTTTGCCAAAGTGACCTTCCAAAAACATAAAACTAATCATGTCTCTCCCCTTCCTAAGACTTTCAGCAGCTCCCTACTAAAGCCTGGGTTCGAGCTCCACAAAGTCTTCCCTCCTCTTCTGTATATCCCACCCTTCAGAAACACTGAATTACTTACAGTTTCCTGAATAACCATACAGTACATGTCTCTGTTTTTTTTAATTGAGGTAATGTGCTTAATTATTAAGATAAATATGTACATTGAAAATATAGTTAATTTAGTAGCTCCTTTCAAGTTTTCACATTTTAAAAAGAGCTACAGAGTTTTCGTTTGTGTTTTAAGCACTCGGTAAAGATCTCATTAGTTATTCCTTACAAAGGCCAACCAAAAGATTATTCCATTGCTTTTGAAGCACTGGTTGGGCTGGCATCTGTGATGATAGCCAAATAAATGAGATTTCTATGTAAACATGCTTGAATTATTTGCCCCCTCTACCTGCTTGGCACAGTCCTCCTATTCGTTTTTAAAAACCGATTTCTAGTGAAATTGGGGAAGTTCTCTCTGTGCTCTAGATTCATCCAATATTGGCTCCTCTCTGATACCGCTAAATCTTTTTGTACATACATTTTTGCACTAATCTCTGAATTTATTTACATATACCTTATTATCTCTTAAAAGACTGTAAACAGATCTTAGTCAGAGATTTGTGCTATTAATTTCCATTGTCTTAGAATCTTACACAGCATACTGACCATAGTAAAAACTAATTTGTATTAGATGAGTCAACTATATTTTATACTGTTCTATTTTGGAAAACATTGTAACTATACTAAAGTAGGGAGAATAATATAATAAACTCTCAGTACTCATTTTCCAGCTTCAACTATTACCAATCTTATTTCCCCTCCACCACCATTCACTTCCATATCTTCTCCTTGCTGCTCACTGATTATTCTGAAGCAAACCAAACGAGGTATTTTATTTATTTAATGAAATTTTTAAAAAAAAGAATATAACTTGGCAGAGATGTGTAATGACATGAAGTGGGGAGAAGTTAATATAGATAATTATTCCAAAAATGAGTTTATTACATATATATAAATTTTTTTACAAGCATTTATACTTAAGTACTTATTCTTTCAAAATGTTTTGTACATATTCCAATTCCTTCAGGGCAACTCTCTGGTAGGGCAACTATCATGCTAAACAACTTGCTAAAGTAAAACTTATTTTTTGCTTACCAAAGCCAAAAAGACTATCAGTCTTGCCAGTTCAATGGCCCTTCCATTCACAGCTTTACTAGCCATGAAAGTGAAACAGATGTTGTTCCCACTTAGGATTAGGAGACGTGCATTATTCTCTAGAAGCCACTCACGGGGAACCACTTTTATTAGAGGAAGAAGAGTTATTTAATGAGAAAGTACATAATAGCTGTAGTAAATATCATTAAATACATGCAATACTATATCACTTGATTGGAAATACAATTTGTGTCAAGGGAAAAGCTCAGAAATAGTGCTTTAGTTTTTCAATATCAGCATTCAACCAGAGGTGAAGATTACTGTCATATTAAGGCAGCTCTTACAAATGAACTTGTAATATACTCAAAGCCTTTCTCTATCCATAGGTCAAGAGACAAGGTGGTCCAACCCTGTATAAGGAAAGAAACCTTGTAGGTATGGGAAAATTGTTAAATCTTTTCTGTACCAATAGGGGAAGGCTTTCTTATACAATCTAGGAGGGTGTTTCTAACAACTGGTGAAATGGGAATAATTGAGCTAATTAAATTATAAAGCTTTTGGATAATATTTATAAAATTGGTAATTAAGCTCATTACACACATTCTCTTCAAACATAAAGTCAACCTCTTTAAATATTTTAGAGCATTTAGTGATTTTCCATAGGTAGTTCATTTGTTACCTGCAGAATTATCCTTATAATTTTTTTTAAAGATTTATTTATTTATACATACAAGCTGGGGTACAGGCCAGAGGTGGGGGTCGGCGAGAGGGTTCACTAGAGACAGAGTGGGGAGCAGGACAGGCAGATCAGAGATACACTGCTGAGGGGAGCAGCGGGCGAGGCAGGAGAGGTCTGCCGCGCCATGTGGGAATCTCCCTGGCTGGGCATCGAACTCGCATGGCGCGCTGCCGACAGCTCCACAGCACAGCGCTCAACTGCTGTGCCACCAGGGAGGCCCTATCCTTATAATTTTATAAGCATATGTTAATAACAAACTTGTTACTCTATGTGGTAAAATATATATATATATATTATATACGTATATATGTTTTACCTGATAGTTCATCTACAAGACTGATAACATCATCTGCTGTCCACTCTTTGGTGCCTGTGTCATATAGCAATTTTATGGCATCAGCCAAACCTTTCAGACTGGATTCATCTGTGGGTCCTTCTATCATTTTCTGCCAAACAACTTGTCCTGAAAGATAATCAAAACAAAAACTAGGCTATGACAGAAGAGCAGGCTTTGCGCTAAAGACTTCCTGGGTTGTTTAAAAAGGAAATTGGATTGCCTAATGGAATCCATTAGCTAGATATATGCTACTTTTATTTTCATTTTCATAACAAAATGTCAATTCTGATATGATGAAGCACAGCAATGATAGATAGCTAGCTGAAGTAAAGAAGGCAATTCCACCAAGTGGAATATTGTTTCTAGTTTGAAGATGCTGCTATTCCTATAGCAGAAATTAGAATAAACAATTGATGTAATCTTATTAAAAAGAAGTGAAACCTAATGGTAACTTTTCAAAAAGAGAACATGCTGTATTTGAGAGTTTCGCAAACATTTAAATCAAAATTGAGTAATCCATCCAATTATTTATTACTTACTATATGACCTGTTATATTTGTTAATTACACACAATTTAATACCACATTGACTTTCTGTTGCTACTCTGAATACTTTAAATTAGTTACCTCCTAACATAAGGCAATATGGGGTAAAGAAATGTATGCTAATCTTAACATGAATTTAAATAAAACAATTAGAAAGGCAAAAAACTGCAAAAAATCTTATTATGCATCTAAATTTAAGTAAAATATCTAACTACAACTTTGCTTCGCTGGTGTTATTAGTCTCCTCCAGTACCAAACACAACCTTGAGTGAAGAAGTCTACAATAGCAGCTATTTTAGGCAAGCCAGAGATAATGGGAATATATACAGCCAAGGCCGACAACAGAATGATTTGCCTTGAAGCCTAAGTTACACACAAGTTACTGTAGTACACAACATTAAAATCATAAAGCACAGGAATGCTGAAGCTGAACAGGTACAAAAAGACATGCTTCCTGAAGTAAAAATAATAAACTAGTGTTGAGAAAGATGTCCTTAAAAAATGGATGCTCACCATCTTGAGGAGATATTGGTCCGAAGATGACATACAGTAATCTTGCCTGATTCACCATTGGCCATGGTTTTAATATACGAGTCAACCAAAAGGCAGAATCACTTTGATGTATCCAATGATCAAGTAGGACATTCCTACAGAACAGTCTGATCCTTAACTCCAGTTTCCGGGCACTTCCTGTAAAGACCAAAGAATTGTGACCATTCTTTCTGGAAAGGTTGGTGGGGATGTTGAATAGGTCAAAGACATCATCAATATGCTTTGTACTGAAAGCAATATTTCATTTTCCTCCTAAAAATTTCAGACTAGCAAAAGGCTAATTGTAAGAGTTTTATTGATATAATTTACACACCATACAATTCACCCATTTAAAGTATGTAATTCAATTTTTTAGTATATTCACAGATAATGTGCAGTCATCGCCAAATCAATTTCATCATCTCAAAAAGAAACTCTGTTCTTTTAGCTCTTGCTCTCCTGTCCTATCATTTACCAGCCCCAGCTCTAAGTGATCAATAATCTATTTGCACTCTTTACAGATTTCCCTATTCTGGACTTTCATATGAATGAAATCATAGAGCATATGGTCTTTTGTGACTGGCTCCTTTCACTTAGCATAATGTTTTCTAGAATCATCCATGTAATGTCACATATCAGTACTTCATTTATTTTTATGGCCAAATGATATTCTATATAATTATACCACATTTTGTCCATTCATTCATGCACAGATGAACATTTGTGTTGTTTCCACTTTTTGGCTATTATAACTAATGCTATTAACATTCATGTGCCGATTTCTGTATTTCCATTTCTCTTGCGGTTGTATGTAGGGTTATATGCTGGGTCATATGATAATTTTATGTTTAATCATTGAAGAAACTGTTAGACTGCTTTCAAAGTGAGTGTACCATTTGACATTCCCACCAGCAGTGTTCGAAGGTTCCAATTTTTCCACATTCTCACCAATACTTGTTATCTGATTTTTTAATTTTAGCCACCCTAGAATCAAATTCTAGGTAGTAATTGCTATCTTCTATTTGTTTCTTTAACTTTTTTTGAAGTATATATAATTTAAATATACTATTTAAAGTACATAGCTATTCAAAGTTTATAATTCAAGGCCTATACCAAAAAGACTGGAAACAAGCTGGCCTAAAAGCAGACACTATAACAAACACTATACCAAACTCCTAGCTTTCTCAGAGCTTTACTATCAATATATTCACTTCAGATTTTAAAAACATTGTGAATATACAGTTTCATATATATCACTCCCTGTCCTTTTCACCTTCTAACCCAGAGACAATCACATCTTGAATTTGAGTTCTATCTGCCTATATTAGTTAGGTTTTTCTATAGAAACTAGAGAAACTATAAGGGTCTGTATATATAAACAGAGAAGGATTTATTTTGAGAAATAGGCTCACACAATTGTGGAGGCTTGGCAAGTCCAAAATCTTCAGGGTAGGCTAGTAAGCTGAAGACTTTGTAGACCAGCAAGAAGAGTTGTCGTTCAAATGCAAAGGCAGTCTGCTGGCAGAATTCTTTCTCGCTTGGGGAGGTAGTCTTTCTTTAACATTTAACTTCAGTTTTTAAAAATTGAAGTATTAGTTTAAAAATTGAAGTATTAGTCTTTTTCTATTTTGGCTTTCAAGTGATTAGATGAGGCCCATCCACATTATGGAAGGTAATCTGCTTTACTCAAAGTGTACTAATTTAAATATTGATTTCACCTAAAAAATAACTCCAGGGAAACATTTTCATCAAATATCTGGGTACTCAAGCCTACTCAAATTGACACCAAAAATTAACTATCAAATCTCCCGACTGTGTTCTTACATTTTTAATGTAGAGAATATACAGAATTATTTTGCATGTTTTAAATGTACATATAATATGAAAGTGTCCTTTTTTCTTACATTTTGAGTTTTATCCAAATTTATATGTGTGACTAGTTCTTTCAACGACTAATAGTTTCAATTTCATGAATGTGCCACAATCATTTATCCATTCTTCTGACAGTGGGCATTTGGGTTGTGTGCAGCTTTTCATGGTGATGTGCTGCAGTGCTCATCCTTACATGTCTCATTGCATATGGAGTGTAATTAATATGGTGTAGGATTCCATCACTTTAAAACTATGCAGTATCATATATATGCAAAGGTTTAAAAGATATTGAGCACCTCTGAATCTTAAGAAAAAATATTAATACAGTTGAAACCTGCTGAGCACATCTTTCTCTAATCAAGACACTTTTTCTCACTGTCCATTCAGGATTTATTATTCTCTTACATTTCTTTGTTCTTTATTACAAATAATTTTTCAATTATTTTAAAAAATACATTTTTGAACTCTGTTTTCTGCCCCCCCCATTTTAATCTCTGTATATTGTGAATTGTAGTTCTTTACCTGGTTTGCTGCAGACAACTGTCTGCATCTTGCGGGAGAGATTAGTCAGCTCACATAAGAAGTTATATACACGATGGCACTCGAGTTCATCCCAACCTGCTGTTAATGTCTGAGAATAATAAAATAAAGGAAACATTGCAGATGTTCAGACTCTCAAGTTAAAATGTAAGTCACTGTTGCCTCATGAGTGTAACTGTTGGAGCAAATGATCCAGGTGATATGCAGCTCTTATTCACTATGGAACTACTCAAATTAGTAAAAAAATTTTATATAAACAAAACCTAGAAAATGCTCCAAAATCCAATTTTGTTTTGGTTATAAAAACAGTATCTTTTCAGAGAACCAGTAACTCTGTATGAGGAAAATAAAGGCCCAAACCCTAAAACACAGCTAACGTCTAATTCATAACTATGCTGTGGCTTAGAGTACCACCTCTTTCCCCCACCCCCAGCTATCATTTATGATATTTCTTACAAATGATAATGATCTCATTTTAATGGGACAACAATTTATGACATTTGGATGTAAGTAAGCAAAATGTTTTTATTAGGACAAAAGTTAAGAGTGATCTTTGAGCAAACCATAATGTACAGGTAAACACATATGAAAAGGTAATTCAAATGCTACAGCACTATAATTAATTTTGAAAAGGCTGATTAATCACATAAATTTTTCTTAAAATAATTGAACTGGATTCCAGTAGTTTAAAATTCATCTTAATTTCTCTGGAAGAACATACAAGAAGCTACTAACAATGGTTCCTCTGTTCAAGGGAACTCTGTGGATGACAAACGTGTGTGGAGCAAGACTTACTCTTCACTTTCTACCATTTTTTACCTTTTGAATTTCATATGATTACATGTGCTTATATTAACTGTCCAAAGAAACACACAAACAAAAAAAATCTATCTTGGAAGAGAGTTAGTAGCAGGGCTTAGTGCCTAAGAATCTGGGTATCTGTAAGCCAGCTGTGACAGAGAGCAAGACTGCTATAAACCTCCTAAGGTTGTAAGGCTTAAGAAAGTCACTACATGTAAACTGCTTAGAAGAGTACTGTGTATTAATATTGAATAACATTACATAATATTTTACCTTCTTCTAATAACAGATTAGTCAAAATGTTCTTAAAATCACACAGTTGATTTCTTTTTAAAATATATTTTTTTTTGGTCCAGTTCATTGACATATAATTGAAATATAACAGTGTGTAAAGTTAAAGTTATACAACATTGTAATTTTATACCTAGTAGTCCACCCTTATCCAGTGGCAACACATTCCAAGACTCTCAGTGGATGCTTGAAGTTATGGATAGTACTTAACTGCAGATATACTACATGTTTTCCTACATATACATACTACTAATAAAGTTAATTTATAAATTAGGCACAGTAAAAGATAAACAACAATAATTAAAATTAAGTAGCACAATCGTTACAATATACTGTAGTAAAAGTTATGTGAATGTGGCCTCTCAAAATTATCTTATTGTATGTAGTATTTTCAGACTGCAGTAGACTGTGGGTAAAAAATTGTGGAAAGTGAAACCAAGGATAAAGAAGATTATTGTATGCATATATTGCAAAATGATTATCACAATAAGGTTAGTTAACACATCTGTCACCTCCCATGGTACCTTTTTTCCCATATAGTTGATTTCTAAAATCATATCTTAAATAACTGGCTCAAGACTTAAAACTGATTACACACACACACACACACACACACACACACACACACACCTCACTCTATAATATTTCTAGTCTTTATTATTGACTGGAAATTTTGAGAAGATTAGTATAGAGCAAATAAACATTGAATATTTCCTACCAGTGAGAAATCCCAGAAGAAAATCTGAGGTAGTAAATACACTATTAGATTAACACATTTTTCAATCTTTACAATTTTATCTTCCCTTTTTATATTATTACTTTTATTAAGCTATGGAAATAAAAATTACACACTCTACTTGTTAACAGTTCAAAAAGCATGACTTTTCTTTCATTAAAAAAAAAAGTACCTGTAAAAACATGCCATAACACTGTAGCCCTAAACATTGCATTGGAGCTGCACAGCCACTGAATTTAAAACAGGAAACCTATAAAGAAAATATCTGTTAATTCTTCCTTTTCAGTGGAATTGTAAAATGGTTGGACATCCAAATTTAATGGAAACATGCATTTTTTCAGTATTAAATGAAAAAACTAAAAAGCTAAGTAACTGACAAGCACTGTGATATATTAGGTGGGGATAAGAAAAGATGTATAAAATAGTCTCTGGTCAAGGGTCTAATACTTATTCAGAGAATAAGATATACACTTGTGAAATTACTTTGATAATTCAGGCGACAATATGTATAAAGGCTAAGATGACCAAATAAACACTGTATTAGACATCATGAAGGAAAACAATCTCCTGAAGTAGAATTCAGATACAAGTGGAAAGGATTGGTGAGGGAACCAATGAGGACAAAACTGTGTAGAAATAGGAATAAAAATGGTTTACTTAAGAAAAAAGATATGACTAGCTCAAGTAGGCCCAAATTAGTAGGAAGTTTGTATTATCAAAGAGAACCCTAAATAACAGCTATGGACCTGGACCTTACTTCTTGAAAGTGAGTAGCCACTGAAAGATTTTTAAGCAAGTACCTTAATTTGGTTAAAGTGATGCTTTAGGAAGAAACCTTCATTTAGAGTAAAAAATGTATCAGGGAGTAAGAAATGGATGGAAAGCTGCTGTAATAATATAGATCTGAACACAATGCAAATACTGACATGAAAAAAACCAGTGTATCAGAAACTACCTACTATTGAGAGTAGGAGTGAACTATCAACATTAGATGGATGTTTGGGTTTGCATAGTAAAACTCAATGCCTTAGTTGGAGGTTATACCCAAACACGTTCATATACACTTAAGTCATATATTATCATAAAAGACAAGTATTAGACATACTTTCCCATGTTTTTGTACAGTTGATTGGTAAGATTTTTAACATTCAGAAATTATTTCATTTTAAATAATATCGAAGTTACCACTTTAAAACATTCTCAGGACTTCCATGCGGGGAAGAAATACTTTCATGATCTGATAAACCTAATAAACCTGAATGATATACTAAGTTATACATAAAAGTTGTTTTATAATAAGTAGAAGACAACACTACATTTTGGTGTTTTATAATCTGAGGACTGTAAAGTATTAGATTATCATCAATCAATTTTTAGTACTAATTCATGAAGTTCTACTAAAGATAGATTTAAAATTAGTATAAGACATTATTGACAAAATATCTTTACTGGAAATCAAGACTGTGAACTAATTCAGAAGTATGACCTTACTTCTGCAAGTATCTTGTGAATGTATTTTAGTCTTTCCTTTGTGGGTAGCAGCAATGTACATCTTTTAAATAGTAGACCTGTAAGTAAAGAGACATGAAAAAAAAAATGACAACAGAACAATTAATTAAAAATGTCTAAAAAGCAACATAATGCTTCCTGAAAGTCGAATATGGTAAACCATGGTGGACTGTGAGCTGATGGTTTTTAGGAGGAAGTTGGGGAGAAAAGGTGCAAAACACTTAAGATATATGATGTTTACCAAGTGACTCTGGTGTCTACCTAAGAGGCAGTGACATAAAATCTCACAAAAACTATGACATTGATATTATAGGACAGGTATGGAAAATAACTTAGATTTAATAAGATACAATAACAAGACACAAAATACATTAGGGAAACTTTAGCTTTCATATAATAGAAAACAGATTTCAATATATTGAAATTAACTTTGACTTTGTATCCACAAAGAAAAAATGTTTTATAATTGTTAATGTAAAACTTGGAAAGAATGGGAAAGAGATTTTGTATTCCTTTCTTCAAAAACAAAAATTTATAAGGTCATAAATAACTAAATTGCAGAGGTTAGAAGTCATTTTTGCTCATAGAATGTATCCAGTTTGGGTGAAATACTTCTCTCTTCAAATTTTTCCTTTTATGGAGCATGCATGTGAAGAATGTACAGAATTTGTGTTCAGAGACCTTAGAAAGAAAAAAGAAACTTAATTTCCCAGTAAGATCTGTAACTTGAATAACAGTGACAGGAAGTCTATGACTTGTTTCCTCTAAGTGTTCGGTTTTCCTAAAATGGCAACGGGTTGTTAACATTCCTATAAGGGCAAATGTACTCAAACTAGAAATAAGACATATGGTAAGAAAACATACACCTAAACAGCATGACTTTCTTCAGTTTTTAATCTTGTCTGAATTTACTTTTTAACATAACAAGTATTTTATGTAATTCCGTAGAATCTATGGGAATCAAATTTATTTTTAGAAGTTGCTATGTTTGGGTAACACATGACCAGAATTGAGTATTAAACATAAATCTTCCTTATTTTTATACATGAGAAGACAGTTTCGGTGTTTGGTTTTAGGCTGAGTTATTTTCATGTTTTGGCATCCAGTCCCATGGCATATCATAACTGGGGAGTTATAATAATTGAATGTTGGTTGCCTTTTCTAATGTAAAACTCCTATTTTTAAGGATTGTAATTCACCATAAAAACCAAAATGGGCTCACTTATTTTTTTTAACACAGGTGTTCTGCAATACCCTTTAGAAACCAACTTCTTTAACTTCTTCACACTAAAATAGTCAGATGTACTGTTCTTTCCACACCAGCCATCTGCTCTGTTTGTATGAAGAAGCAAATTAAAATTTAAAATCTTCAGAGCTCAGGATTCTGAAAATGTTATTTTAACATCTGAAAACAAGAACAGATCAGCTAGGAATGTCGACGTAAGAAAATGATAAGCACATCAAGTATTTCTCTAATGAATCAGCCATAAGCCAGGTATCCACATCAAAACTAAATGAAAGGTTGAAATCACTGATGAATAAAACCATTTTAATAAGATAGCTATTATGATCAATGTATATTTGTATTTTAACCAGGTTTTATCCATATAATTGTCTTAATGATTTTTTGTTTGTTTAAGCAATTGAGATTTGGCCAGGGAAAAAAAATTCTTTCAAAACCAAAAAATAAACTCTGTTACCAAGTACTACTTCCTTTGTAACTCATGATTTAAAAAAGATATCTACAATAACAAGGGTCAAAAACTCATTCTATTCCAGACTTTATTAGGCCTACTCAAATACTGAATCATAGCATTGTAATCAGATTACCTACCTTTCATTTATCTTATTAAAATACATGCCAAATACACTTTGATGTATTACACAACTATATGGTCTTATTTGATTACCTTCAAGTTAAGCATCCTTGGGCTACTAAAAAATAATATTTACTCAACTTACTATTATGCCTTTATTTAAATCTCAACATCACTTTCATATTTGGATTTATTGCCATGCTTTGGCTATTTCTAAAGTGATTTCACAAAATTAAATCACTGTCATTGGTCAAGTCAAAATTAGGATTTTATTCAGCACTTTAATGGAGAATGAAATCAATAAATAGGATGATAGACATAAGTTATTACAAATGAAGGGAAAAAGGATGATATAGAATTTCCTTTGATAAGGTTAATTTAATCACAGTATAATGATTTACTTATAAAATATGCACCGTGATTTTTTTTCCAAAAAAAGGAAACTGTTGCTTCTGATAAAAGAATAAGTGATCTTCTACAATGATGGATTTAAACTTTTCTATTTTAAGGACTAGATTATAGTTGAAAGGGAAAAAATATATAGAGAGATAAAACTTCTAGATCTACAGAAAGTAACACACAGAAATACATCAGTTTCCTAAACTGGTAAGCCACCTAGACAGTAACTATAGGTGACACCTTATACCCATAAAATCACAAAACTGGCACTTGACATTAAAGTGCATTCTCTCATCTTTAAAGTAAGTGTAAAGGACTGTTGTTAAGGGAAAGTCCTCATATCGAAGAATGAAAGCATCATAGGAATAGACAGATTTGGGGAAAACGTACCATTTCCCATAAGCCTCAGAGAATTGCATAATAAAATTCCCTTAATTAAGTACAGCTCTTTACTTGTTACAATTTTCATTATATAAGTTACCTAAAGATCTGTAGTGCTCCAGAATAGTGGATTCTTGTCTCCTGCCAGGCAGCTCAAGGTTATGAAAGTCTTGTAGTAAAAGTCTTTTACTTCCCCATGAGGTTGATACATAATTAATAATGTGCTGGCTGATTGTCTTGGATACCATGCTTAGCATGCTGATATCCTTCACTACCAAAAGAAATACAAATATACATATATACATAGACAAAATAAATGGTTCAAAGTCAAGAATGTCACTATTAGTCCAACCTATTAATTTGTAAGTTAACTAACATTAGATAAAAATAATAAAAGGGGAAAAATCTTAAAACTGTTTTTAATGCAGTACTCAATGAATCAGAAATATTTCGGGATGAAACAAACTACAACATTATTATAACTAGAGACACGCTTTAAAGAATTTGGGTATCATTGTACCCTTTACCTCACAATGATGAAACTTGAGAAAATAAAAATGTGAATGTCATTAAGCATTCACCAAGCATTAACTAATCCTAAAATGTCAAATTAGTTCGAGAAAAAGAAAAAATATTCAAGTATCTATGTAGCCTACTCATAACCCCCAAGCCTCACCTGACAAATATCTTAAGATTATTTGGAATATTTCCAATGGCAAGGCCTTAAAATTTCCAAGCGTTGATAAGGGCTGAGAATCTGAATCAAGGGTGTTGGAAAAATAGCTGGATCGACGATTACTACGTCTATATTTCTGGTTGGGAATCAAAGTGAAACTGGTATTTACTCTAGATGCCATCCTTTTCCTTCTCTCATGAATTTTCCTGGTTAGAAAAACAAAGTACAAGAGACAAAGAAAAAAGGAAATTGTAGTGATGAAGAGTTATTGTTTTTTTAAATGAAGAGGCTGATACTTGGATGTGTAATAGTAGTGTCTATATTTACAAACATTTTAATTTGATGTCCAGTTTAAGGAGGTACCATCAGTCTATTTACTCATCTCAGTATGATATGAAATATTAAAAAAATCTTTTGTCTTCTTAACTAAATATTCTAGACAGATTAATAGTTTAGTAGGAAATGAGATGGGTATTTGGATGAAATACAGTCTAAGAAAAGAAATGTATAAAATAAAAAAGTTAAAGATTTTAACATACTCAAAACAACAAATTCAATACATTCATTATCTATCATTAGTATGTAGCTTTGACAATAATCTTTATATTCTAAAAAAAAAACCCAAAGTATTAGTATAGCTTTAAAAATGTGTAGTAAAACTTTTTTTTTAAAAAAATTGAGTGCCTTTTTTAGAAAAGTAAAAGATAAAAAAATGAAGACTTCAAGGTTAGAACTTTTAAAATGTACTAGTTCTCATAAACTAAGAAGGCTGCATTACCATGATCAATTATGTACTACATAATACTCAACTGAGCAGTGAAATGACTCCTGTAAATTAATAAGACTAGAATAAATAAAGGAATAACAATTTCTCCCTCAATTTCACTTTTGGTTAATAGATACAAATAGAGCTTGATCTCAAAGACAAACATTTCCTAAAAGGAACTTCTTGAATATGACTTATTACAATCACTGATAATTTACTTATAATAAACAATCTTCTTTTAATATAGATTATGCCTCACAGTGACTGTGTCACTGTTGCTCCAATTCAGAGTGCATTGTTTTTTGCACATATGCATATATGTATATAATCTGTATATTTATACATTTTATATTGACATTCACGTATGCATAAGTACAGCTCCAATCTTCTTATTTCTGAAGTAACAACTAAAACATTTCATCAGGAGTTACAAATATATCTTATCAAAATACCAAAATGCAGTTTCTGCTTTTGGTACAAAATTGCTAAGATCATATTGTTACTTATTCATCTTAAAAGGTTACATACCAATTTAAAATACATCTGAAAATATGGCAGATATTTAGTGCTTAAAGCATAAAACTAACCTTTAAAATCATACCATAGTAAAAAAAAAAATAAATAAAATAAAATCATACCATAGTACTTTACTTTAGCATTCAATGAACATTTAAATGAGTGGATACTTTTAAAATAATTAAAATTACACAGTAACATGTGCGTTGTCAAAGTTTACAAAACACAGCAAAAAACAGAATTCACTTAAAACATGTTGGATTATACTATCCAGTATTTTACCTATATACCTTTTTTTTTTTTTTTTTTTACAAAAAAGGGGGTTACTATTCATACTAGCTTGTATTCTCCTTTTTCACAATTATAATTGTAATTAAAATTGTCAGGTCTCTCTCCATGCGAAAAGATATGCTTCTTAGAAATATATTTTAAAGGCTGTGTGTTAATTCCACCAAGTGTAAGAATCTAATTTACTTAATCCATGAAGTTGCTTTAAACGTCATAGTAGGCATTTTAAAGCGTCTTCATTATCACTAAATCTAAAGCTAGTCTGGGATTTGTCCCGTTTCTCTGATGAACCCTGGAAAACGGGGCAGGGGTGCGACCTGCGGCTCCTCAGGGACTCACTGACACCTGGTGGCAGGGGAGGGGCTCTAGTGCGTCAAGCACTGTGTATTTCAAAACCTCTGAGAGGATTAAAAAGCAGTGGCTCAACTTCCCTTAAAACTCATTAAGTCTCTTCTTACAACTGCTTATTTCCCTCACTCACACCCGAACGTTTGAGGCGACAGCATATTTTTCTGAAAATCCTAAAGCGTAATCCCATTTTTTCCCTGGTTTCCTCACACCCCTTCAGAGAATCACAAGCAGTAGTAATAAAACGATGTTTCAATGCCCCTGCCTCAAATTATTCATTTTGGAATAGATGTGAAAGGCTCCAAGAGCCCTCCTGGATGAACTTATTTTTCCCTGTCAGAGAAAATTCCAGCAGCAGTTCACCGGGATTTGTTTTATTCTACGAAAGCCTTTGAAGAGACGCCCCATCTTCTCGGGTATAAACCCAAAAACGTCTCGAAAGAGGTAAACTAGGAAAACCATAAAAGAGAAACTGGCCAGGATAGGAATCAAACCTCATTTTGATGCATTTTTTTAACCCCCTTCAATCCATGAAAAGATGAAACTATCTCAGGAAAGTATTGGGGGGGGGACCTCTTTTTACCACAGATTTTGATAGTTTTCCGGCTAAAGAATCACAGGAAAATGAGATCTAGTCGTTTTGCCCCACCATTCTTAAGTTTCTTAATTAAAAAAAAAAAAAAAATCTTCTCAAGGGCTTCCCGCCGGTGAGAGGGAGGGTCCGTCTCGAGTTGGCTCCAGAGCTGCGTTCCCGCCTCCGAGGCGTCCCCGAGGCTTCAAGAATATTTAAGAATCCTCCCAGGAGCCCCAGCGGGAGGGAGACCACGCCCCCTCCGCCCCACCCCCTCAGGAGTAGGAATGCCCTGGCTCCCATAGTGCCCTCCTCTCATGAATATTTTAGAATCTGCTCAAGCCCCGCCCCCTCATGAATAGTGACCGCCCCGTCTCCCTACCTCATGAATAATTCACGACGAGGGCTGAGGCTCGGAGTGGCCTGGGCCACCCATTGCTTCGAGCAGAAGACAGGAAGGGGTGGGGCCGTTAGTGACGGGGGAGAGCGTGCAAACCTGGCGGCCCCGCTTTTGCTCCAAACCGCTTCCTTTCTTTCAAACCTAGTTTTGAACCTGTGTATGTTTTTATCCACCCCTAGCTCCATCCAACAGGCCAAGTTTAAGAGCTAGGTCCATCCGGAGCCTAGAATCAAGATGGCTGAGTGCTTCCAACTTTCAAGATGGAGTCTAAGGCAGATCTTTCTAGCTTGGCCCTTCTCCTTTGACGATTAAATGCTCGTTCGTTTATCCACTCGTTCAGTAGCTATTTACTAAGGCCTGCTCTGGGCCAGTCGATGGAGTAGGCCCCAAAGATACATCAGAGAACAAGACACATACGTTTCCTGCTTGTTGGAGTTTATTAGTCTAATGAGAAAGAGACTAGAGGTAAAATACAGATGGAGAGCAGTGTTATGAAGGAAATAAGGCAGCAGAAAATAAGATGCTTTTGAGTGTGCGTGTGTGTGTGCGTGCGCGTGCATGCCAACTGCAGGTGGGTTGGTGAGCAAGGTCCTTTAATTTGACGAGGTTACATTTAATTTGAGAGCTAATGAAGAACAAGCCAGTCAGGAGAAGAGCTGGGGGATTTTGTCTTGCCAGCCACATCGAACCTGTGGTTTCTTTAGCCCTCTCTAGGCGATTTTTTCCCGTTTGCTCATCCCTTGGTTGCATCTGATCCATGCCTACTTTCTGCCAAGCTTGGTGTTAACTGCAGGGTTAAGTACAGTTTCTGCCTTTCTGTGACACAGAGTCACAAGCACCCGAACTGAACTAGCAGGTACTCTGTGTGCGTGTGTGTTTGGGGTGGGAGCAGGCGGCAGAGGGTTTATAGGAAATCTGTATCTTCGGCTCAGTTTTGCTGTTTGTCATTTTGTAGCCTAAAGCCTCTTAAAATAGGAAAAGTTTAAGCAGAATCAAATACTAAACACTGTTTTCTTTCTTTCTAGCTGCATTCCTAAGCAACCTTGAAAACTAATTGTGTTATTTTTCCAACAGAATTCTCTGTGCCCCTTCAGAGCTAACAAAAGCATCAGGGCAAATCTCTGATAGACCGTAGGGCTGTTAGCCTCAGAGGAACACTCGTTGCTAGAAAAGATAAACATTGCAACTCATGGTGCCTACCCTCCTGGCACCTCCCTGGTGGGAACAAGAAGCCACTTACTCCCTTTATGTCCTGCATTTCCTCACATTCCTACCCCCCTATATATCACCGCACCCCTGCCATTTGGGGAGCCAGCTATATTAGTGTGCTAATCCAATCGCTGGCTGCCTTGGTGGTCACCTCCTGTAATAAACTCTTTTGTGCAAAGACATCGTCGTGGTTCAGAGTTTGGCTTTTTGTACATAAGGGAAAGACCTGGTTTGGTTGCTTACACTGTGAACCTAAAATTGCTCTAAAAAGGTATACACACATAAATACATATGTATATATTTACATATATGTCAGCATTTAGCTTTTAGCAAAAAGCTTCTTTCCAGATATAAGGCACTCACATTAGAAAAAACATGCTTATGTATTCCAGGTTGCGTGTGTGTGTATGTATATGTGTGCATTTGTGGAAAGTAGATGAGCCTTGTGTCCTTTTTCAAAGCACAATTCAATTTTTTTAATTTAAAATTTAAACACTCTTTAAAAGATACTTTAAGAAAAATATTTTTCGGCTCTATTAAATAAATCTATCAACTCTCATGAATGCAACACCAAAGACAATTGGGAAAGCAGATTCCCAGTGAGTAGATTTGGCAGGACAGGCATTGCAAAACACTGGGCAAGTGTAAAAAATTGCCTGGTGCAAATACTGCTAAAAAATTAATTTCCAGATGATCAAAGTTCAGGCTTGCCTCATTTGGAATATTTTGCAACAAAACATTGAAACCAGGAAAACTCAGAAAGCTATTATTATATGGCCCTAAGGAAACTTAGACTCCAGGGCTAACAAGAAGCAGGTTTATTGGCCCAGCACATTTGCATCCAAAGGCTGAGCCCCATTCATAGGCAGTCAGGGGCCTATATACACTTTTAGTTTCTGCAAACTTCTGGGTGAGTTTGCATTAGCAGCTGTACATAGTCAGGTATGATGTGTCACATACCAAAAAGTGAGTAAAGGGTCAGTAGTCAGGGGGTTTCCAGGTCCATCTTGCTTCATGGTTAACACTGGTGGCCGTACATGGCATACCAGGAACTGAGAGAAAGGTTGTTGCTCAAGACCTCCAGCCTATTTAGCTCAGGTCACCATGCTTCACTGTAATTCTCATTTATTTTTTTTTCTCATTTATTGAATAAAGTTACTAAGTAGACAAACCACAGATCAACTGACTAGTTATAGAATATAACTTATTTCAGGCAGAAATAGGTGCTGTAATTTTTCCAGCAGGTGGCAGCAGAAAGCTGCGTAAAATTTATTGTTTTCTCGTTTAAGGCAAGGAAATCCTAGAGGCAGAGAATTGAAAAGCACTTTCATTAGCTGTTACACAACACTCTAGGTTTACAGATGAGAAAACGGAGTTACAAAGATGAGCTGACCTTCCTAAAGCAGAACTCTTTACTGAAGTCAATTCCAGATTGAGCAAATTTCACTTAAAATGACATACTCAATGCAGACAAATTTAAACCAGGCAAACATTCAGAATTTTACATGAAATAAGTTCTGATTTAAAAGAGCCTTTTGAGTTATTTCCAGAACCGACCCCCCTTGAGTAAAATTAAAAAAAAAAATAAAGTGGCCTCCCTGGTGGCGCAGTGTGGAGCTGTCAGCAGGGGCAATTTGAGTTCGACACCGGCCAGGGAGATTCCCACAAGGCGTGGCAGACCTCTCCTACCTCACCCCCTGCTCCCTTCAGCAGTGTATTTCCGTCCATCTGCCTGTTCTGCTCCCCACTCTGTCTCTGGTGAGCCCTCTTGCCGCCCCAAGCCTCTGGCCTGTACCCCAGCTTGTATGCATAAATCAGTCTTTAAAAAATAGAAAAAGGCTGTCTGAAAACTTTCTGAATGGAGGTGCACTCCAGGGGGAAAGTGTAGATTTGGGAAGTAAATCTAAATTTGATTCCTCATCTATCTGACACTTGCTATCTTATCTTGAACAAATTACTCAAACTTTGTGTTCACTTGAAAAGTGGAGTGACCATGTGTACCTCAAAGTTTGTTGCAAGTCTCAAATGAGATGACACTTGGAATGCACTTGACTCCAGCACAGCAGGCACTTAATATACTGCTCCTCTGGGGCACTCCCAGAACCACAGAGATGGAGAGACTGGGTACTTCCATGCAGGTATGCCCTGACTTTTGCATGGCACACGCTCACACTAAAAATATTACTTGTTATTTATCTAAAAATTGAAGTTTATCTGGGTACCTTGTAATTTTCTTTGGTAAATCTGGCAACCCTACTTTTCAAAGGCTCCTTATTTATTACACAACGAAGAAACACCAAAGCACTGAATATTTACATTTAGTAAGTTAAAAAGCCAAACCAAGAAATACGTGGTGATAGAACTGCTGTCACAGGCTATGATAAAATGTATAACAAATTATCACAGGTCAGTGTGAGTCTGGTACCAGGATAGACACTTAAAGCTGTAAAACAAACATCTTCATTTAATCTTGAACAACTGTGAGTACAAATTTAAGACCCTTGGTAACTGAGGGCTCAGTCCTTTGGATATGCATGATAAGCTTATTTACTAGACTGTAATAGTAGAGATATTTAGTATACCAGCCTAGAAAAAAATGTTTCTCTTGTCAAATATGACAGGATCTTTTATATGGTTATATTTATATATTATTCCCTTGTTGAGGTTGGGAGAAAGGCAGGAAGCTAACGAGCTGATGCAGCCAAAGGACATAGAGGCCCAATTTCTACCTTGTGAAGTACTAGAGGAGCCACAGAAAAACTTTAATACTCCCCTAAGGTGGGAAATTTCTCCTTCAATTACTTGCATAAAGGAAAATTACAGTTTATTATGCACTAAAGCTGCATACCTTTTTAGACCACCATGGACATGCAATGGCACCACAGAGGTATTAAGTGGCCTAGACCTCCCTGGTGGCACAGGGGTTAAAGTCTCAGCAATATGAAGCTATCGCCAGCCACTGTGGCAAGAAATCAATCCCAGGTCAGGGAGCTGACCCACATGGCGCAACAGACCCCTCCAGTCTCGCCCGCTGCTCCCCTCAGCAGTGTCTTTCAGTAGATCCACCTGTTCTGCTCCCCACTCTGGCTCTGGTGAATCCTCTCACCCCTAGCACCTCTGGCCTACACCCAAGTTCTTACATGCATAAATTTATCTTTTAAAATAAATTGTTTGATCATTTTTAGCCTCTTATTATTTTCTCAACCCCTTTTTTATTCCCTAAAAGCTGT